>CATIWQ010012883.1:0-34445 GCA_949673415.1 Euphorbia schlechtendalii
TGTTGGCTCACTAAACAGCGTTATATCACAGATCCAGTGATTATACACGATATTGTTAACCCCGAAACTACTCTTAAAATTAACTCCAACGCATATAACTTGATTAACATAAAAGACTTAACACGAAATACACATTATGACTCATAGACATATCATAAACTTCAAAATAGAAAATATAAGTAGAAAGCAAAGCAAAGTTGTAAGGTATGCAAGTGAAAGCTAAAGTTGATCAAACCATATCCACTCTTTAATGGGAGTTGTCAATTTTCACAATTCCTGCGTCTGCTTTGAATTCGGTCTCGGCCACTACAGAACCTCCGCTACGATGCTATTCTTTGCGAATATCGAACAAACGAATATTGAAGAGCGAAAACTTTTATTGATAAGTGATTTGCAAGTACACTTCGAGAATATAGAGAAATCCAGTGATCGAAACAAGAATTCGAATCACTTAAACATTTTCTCGCTAACACTTACGAATGTAGCGAATTCTCTATCTATACCCACACTATATCTCTCTCATGCATTTGAATATTTTCCCTCTATATCACTGCACTAGGATGCACAAAATTGTAAGATTTGGAACCTTATTTATAGAGTTCGAAGGGTTCTGTCTATCCATACAAAGAGTCGTGTCCATTGGTGAAAGATTGCATCACTTCATTGTGATTGGTTGAGAAGCTTCAATCTAATCCACAATGGATACGCACATTTTCATGATTGGTTAACTTCAGATAGGTGTCTTTTCGTTAGTAGTTGATGGTGGTTGATCATACTTATCTGGCGGTTACTAGTTAAGAAGATAAAACTAAAAAACGTCTAAGTCGAGACCGCAATATACAAGTTGCGACCGTGAATCTTTGATTGGCAGAATTATGTTCTAAAGAAGAATAGGTCACGACCACAAATGATTGTCGCGATCGTGAATTGCATTTTTCTTCAGAATTCTCCCTGCAACTTCACCGATCTTTGACAGCTTCAAACCCAAGCCAAATCTTTAAGTTCCACGCATCTTTTTGCACCTTTTCACTCTTTTTTCATAGAATTCCACTTTTCATCATTTTACTCCCAAGATTTACCTAGTATCTGCATTTGTATCAAAAGCAACTACATACCATGTGAAATCTTTTATATGAAGTATAAAAATGACTTAAACTATAGTGCTTAGTGTATAAAATTATAATGATAATAAGTGTAATTATACACTTATCAATTACAACGCACAAAATAAGTAAAACGGAAGAAGAGGCGGGCACAACAATAGTAAAACGGGACAACGGCAAGAAAGGAACACACATTAAACAAGAAAATTAAAAAACTTACCAAAGGAGGATCAAACTTCGCCCACTGCAGCTAGTCTTCCTCAGAAATTTGGGCATTCTCATCTTTAGCAGCCTTGCAACCAGCGTCTACCTCACCCCTAGGCCTCTTTTAACCCCTCTCTCTCTCTAATTTCAATACCCTTTGAGGGAATAAGAGGAGGCATCACCTTCGATAGATGATCCCTCGGTTTGAGGATGGAGGCTAGGGCCCTTTGTGGAGTGGTCTCAACGATAACCACATCATCCTCCACTTTTTCTGAGGGTGCCACAGCAAGGGGATCAATAATCCCCTCATCTTAGAGCTATTATGCCCATCCTCCTGTGATAACTCCCTCTCCTTTCGGCACGATAGGCACAACCTCCACTTTACCCGCAGCCTCGGTAGCACCAGCCGCTACCCCTCTCTCACAACTAACCGGCCTAGCCTTCCGCGATGCTTAAACTCGAGTCGCTGCAACTACAGGCACAATTTCAGGTTTCCACTTAGTGCGAGCCATACCTACAATAAATAGAAAAAATATATAAGTTTTACGAAGCCTCACCATCCTCGGGGTCAAAGCAGTATAAACTATGGCCCCTTGGTTCATCCAGCAAAAAAGACCATCGGGTTACCCCAAGAGGAATTCTGCAACATGCCAATGAATCCAAGGGTGAATCCGCTTAGGTATGTCAACCTCTCTCCGCTCTTGAGCGGTCAAATTCACGGCCCTCCGCCATGTGTGGGGATCTTCAAGATTTCGGTTCCAAGCAGCATGAAAAGGGAATCTCCCATCTCTCAAAGTATTCGGTGTACCCTCCTCCACAGCGTCCGGCTAAGGAAAAATCTATACTCATTTATCCTTAAAATCCCTAACATGGGATTGCTTTCCCACAGGTTTCGACGTGGTCTCCCTCGTGCTGCCCCAAAACACAAACACCCCTTGGTGTATTGTTCGAGGCCTAAAGAAAAGATGAAACACCAACCCACTAAGAATAAACCCTAAATTGCAGTATATTCGGTCCAAGGTTGCAAGAACAATCCACGTGTTGGGATGTAGTTGACTGGGACACAGCGCGAATTCCCACAACACGTCTGCCACACCATCATCTAGAGGGAACCGAAATCCCCACTTCACCTGCTGGACCAACACAAGCACATAATCCTTGGAGGGTGGGTTCCACATTACCGTCCTTGGTCATTCACCCTGCGAGCTGAGCCTGACAGAAGATCATAGGTATCAATGGCTTCTTTCTTCCTTATGGAGGAGGGGCTTTGAAAATTGGCATCCTCGGCTAGAAAAGGGGATGAAGATTCACCCAGAACGAGATAGCAATGTGGAGCAGTGCCTGGCCCACCACTAGTCAATTCAAAGTTTACCAACAGAGAGTCCCCGCGACCAATGGTCTAAGCCTTTGGGGTCTTATTTGATGAACTTTGAACAGGAGAAAGGGGAGGAAAGGAATCACTATGATCTCTAATCACTTGGTGGTGGCTTTGCGAACGTGGAACCAAAGTATAGGAATCGGTAGACTCACTCGACATCTTCCAGAATGAAAATACAAAGAAAGAAAATAATAGGGAGAAAACGAAATAGAAGGCGCAAGAGGAAAAGAAACTCACCAAAAACTGAGAATGAAGGTAAATTGGGTCGACCAGAAGAAGGCTGCAAGGTAAGGAGAAGAAAGCAAGAAGACAAAAAAATTCAGAAGAGGTAAGAGTTCACTCAAAAACGGAGGAGGAAATTTATAGGAACACAAAGCGTGGCCAACGAGGAGATTTCATGAAGTACGAAACATTATCATGATTAACATTTGAAAATACGGTAAACAGAAGGTCATATCTTTTCCCCAACAATCAGATTGGCATTTTCAAAATAGGTGGCACGCGTGGTTCAATAACTCAGCACTAAAGAGCCTCCACTACACTAAAAAGGGGGGACACTTGATACAAGGGCCCAATAAAGATCTTCAAGGCTAAAAGCCCATCAAGTCTCATTCACGCTAAAAGCCCACCAAGCCTTAGCTCCACAAACATCATTGCCGAATCACTACCACTACTGAGACATTGCCTCAGCATAACCCATGCTGGCCCACTTCACTAACTCTCTCTCCACTGTCGCATTAAATGCAATTGCCAAGAAGTGGGGAAACATTTAATGCTCCGATGGCGGAAAAGACTCCTAGGCTGCTTACCACTTAGGTAAAATCTTTAAGTAGACCCCACTTGTCATCATCGCTTGGAACACTATAAATAGCAAGGCATTCTCCTAATTCTGAGGTAACTGTTACTCTAATTCAATACTTTCCATCTACTCTGATATCTGAGAAGCTGACTTAAGCATCGGAGGGTCTTCACCGGAGATCAACCCCCGGCTGAGGACTTGTCTTGCAGGACCACGAAGGACGCTGAAGGCCGTGTGTGAACGTGGACATCATCAGTCAGTGTGTGTGTGTGTGTGTGTGTGTAAGAAATAATACGTCATACAGTTGGAAATTTATTTGATTCTAGCCCAATTCTTGTGGTGCGGGTTCGTATATAGATCATCTTCTTTTTTTGTAAAATGAAGGGAAAAGAAAAAACAAACATCATGGTTCGTAAATAGATCTAATTAAAAATCAAAAATAATTTGGAATTGTTAGTTTTTCTAATAATCATACCTCATCAGTCATCATGGAAAAAATATCCCAAATATCTTTAAGTTGTTATTTCTTAACATGTTATGGTTAGATTATGTTAATAAACATGTTTAACTTTGTGGATTTTAAATTTAAATGAATAAAAAAATGAATGACTCTAAAAAATGAATAAAAAATATTACTACTGAATAAAATAAAAATAAAATAAGGGTGTGATGCTCATTGTTTTGTGCAGTTTGTATTTTTATACTTTTTTTAAACTACATGTATTTTTAAAAAAATAAAGAGATTACAACTTCAAGTTCATCATTATTGGTTTAAAAAGTAATCTCAGAATTCATTTTTATTTGTCTTTATAGTATTTTCACTATCATCGTCAAAAGTTTATTGTTGTATTATAATGTCATAATTTATCTTCTACATTTTTATACAAACAGAAAAAAAATTATTTTCTATACTAACTTATTATTCTATTAATATCTAATTTTTTTCTTAATTAATATAAAATTAAAATTAATGATGTAAAATGTGTTGATACTCAAATCGTGCCATCCTGAATCACCTCTAAACATAATCAGTTTGAATTAATTAAACTAAAACTTGCACCTTTACTTAGCAGTATCCGTTGAGTGAAGTTCGTTGTCCTCGAAGTCTCCGGAACCTACAAAACAAGTCTCCGGTCAAAAATGTTTCCGGTGAAGAACCTCCGATACTAAAGTTAGCTATCTGAGAAGGGTGATAAGTATGTATTCTGGAAGTAATAGTTACCTCTCAAGTGGGAAATCATCTTGCTGTTTATAGGGATACATGTAATGATGATGTGTGGGGTCCACCTACAAGCTGTGCGCATGTGGCAAGCCGCTTGAGGGTCTTTTCAGCCATCGAAGCATTAAATGGTTCGTCCCTACCAGGCAGAGTTGTATTTAATGCGACAGAGGAAAGAGAAGGAGTGCGCCAGATCAGTAAGGGTTTTGCCGATGATATTTCAGCTCAAGCGTGGTGGGTAGCGCTGAGGGCATTTCGCTGCTCTGCTGAAGTGGTTTCAGCGCATGGTTATATCGAGGCGAGTTTGACTGTGGAGTCTGTTTTTGGGCCAATGCTTACTTATTTAGGCCTTTAATGGGCCTTGATATTTGGAGTCCCCCCCAACGAATCCAAGTGAAGGCTCTTTAAGGCCTTTAAGAGGTCTGCAATCATACCATAGATATGCATGGCGTCATTTCTTAGAGCTGCGACTGTTGATTTGATGCGGCCTTTCATCTCCGCCATTTGAAATAGCAATGATGACTTTCATTTAATGGGTATATCTCTTCGTTTTCTGCGTGATTTGTTGTATATATTAGGGTGTGTATTCCTCATTTGTTTGTTCGCTTGATTTTACTTTCAGAAATACTATGTTGCTATTTACTCTCCAATTTCTTTGCCTTCTTCTGACAAGTCGTTGCCAACCTTCTTGTTCTTCCGCTAAGTGAGTGACCCTTCTTTCTCTCTTATTATATATGGTAAAATGTCTTCCAGCTCTTCTGATTCTGGTGCCTTGGTCCACCACGTCGGTCGTCGGTAACCGACGGAGGAGCGTGATCTTCATTCTGCTACAGTGGTGCTGTCATTGAGGGGCCCCGAGGTCACCGCTGAGGTGGAGGTGATGAGGGGTGGTTCGGGTTCTATCCCATGCTGCCAGGTTGTGGCGGGGGAGTCTTCCTCTCCTTTCCCTACAGAAGGGGCGGATTACCAAACACCCACCACCATTAAGAAGAAAGAGGCTAGCAAAATTTTTCAGCTATTGGTGGGGGCCTCGCGCGGTGTTTTGGGGAAGGTTCTAAAGAAGGGGGAAGTTATGTGGAAGGGGAAGGACTTAGTGTCTATGCTATGTCAGCAAGTGCGCTGGGGATTCTGCTTCCCCTTGGATGCTGGTGTGGTGGATGTGCTGCACGAATTTGGCCTGTGCCCTGGGCAATTGCATCCTAATGCCTGGATCATCTTGGCTGTCCTAGCACGAATATGCCGTGACCTGGGCTTTATCCTCTCGGGGCGTGTGTTTCGCCTCTTCTTCAAGCCTCGTACAATGCACGCAGGAGCTTTCATGTTTTGGGGGAGCACGAGAGAGACCACACAGAAACCGGTGGAGAAGTAATCCCATGTAAGGGATTTTAAAGACAAGTGGTTTTGGATATTCCCGTCCCCTGACCAAGTAGAGAGGGGTGCGCCGAATTCGTTGAGGGATGGGAAGTTCCCTTTCCATACCCGTTGGAACAACAACCCCGAGGATCCCTATAATTGGAACCGAGCCAAGGATTTAAGCCTGTCGCAGCACCGAGAGGTAGAAATTATTTGTCAAATTCGGCCTGGCATCCATTGGCGTGTGGCTGAGTATTTACTTGGGCAACCCAATGGCCTCTTTTGCTGGATGGATCAAGGGGCCATCACTTATACCGATTTGACTGCTGCGGGTGGTGAGATTTCGAAAAACTAATCATTACTTTTCTTTTTATTTGTAGGAATGACTCGTACTAAGTGGAAACCCAAAATTGTTCCTGCAGTGGCAGTAGCGAGGATGCAAACGGCTAAGGTTGCCTCAGCGGTAGCCGGGAGGGGGCTGAGGTGGCAATTGTTGGTGCTAAGTCTGCAACGACGGCAGAGGTGACGCCGAATATGGAGTTGCTACTGGGGGCTAGGCTCAGCAGCTTCTTGAGAAGGGGATTTTAGATCCTCTTGTTGTTCGATAGGAGGCCATCAAGGCAGATGAGGAAGTGGTTGTCATAGAAACCACTCCGCCCAGAGCCATGGCTACTGCGGCCAGCCCTAGGGAGCCTTCTTCCAGGGGGAAAACTCCTACCGCCTCCACGAAGGGTGTGGAGATTAGGGAGAGGGGGTAAAAGCATCCCTGTAGTGATGGTGAAGTTGGAGGGAAGTCCTCCAAGGGGAAAGCTCTGCTAACGGAGGAGCAGGTCCAATGAGCCCAATATGATCTACCACTGGTATGGTTGACTAGTTGTAAAGTTCCTTATTTGTTTGTTCCTCGTTGTCGTTGCTGAGGTTTGTCTATTTTTTTTCTTTTTTTTTTCTTTTGTAGTTATGGCGGAAGGTTCATGGTGAGGTCATGCCTCTGCTGAGGGCAGAGGTGGTCAATGAGCTGGGGCGTTACACCGAGCTCCCCAATGAAGATGCTCGTTTCAGTGTGATGGGTCCTGCCGAGCTGGGGGCCTATGCCGAGCAGCAAGCTTTACTGGTAAGAATTCCCTTAAGCATAGGTTTGGGTGTTGGTTATTTTATCATGCGTGTATAACTTGTCCGAGCTATTGGTTTTTGCTATCTAATTTACCTCTTTGTTTTCTTTTTAAAGGTTTTTTCTGCTGCTCATCGTGAAGCGAAGGCGCTGATGGAGGCACAACGTCAAGTGGAAGTTGTTTATGCTTCCTCTCAAAGAAGTGCAAAGAGGCTGAAAGAGGTTCAGCAAGTGCGTCAGACTCTTGCTGAAATGGAGGTGGCCACCAGGAAGATGGGGGAGGCTGATAAAAAGTAGGTTGCAGAATTAACGCAAGCTCTCACAGACTTTGCGGATTTCGAGGCTAGGTGGAAAGAGTTGTTGAAGACCATGCGGGGGCTAGAGGAGAAGCATAACGCAGCGTTGGCAACCATCCAATCCTCCACCGAAGCCGAGAAGAAAAGGCTAAAGGTGCTGATAGAGGATTTGAGGGCTGAGGCGGCGAGGGAGGAGGAGAGGAAAGGCCAGGTGGCGAAGGATTTGGAGAATGCGGAGAAGGGGCTAGGGTATTGGATGATTATCGCTGAAGGGAACACTGTGGCGCTGCAAGATCTTCAGCATAAGTACGAGCATTATAGGGCTAAATACAAGTTGAAGGTGAAGCAAACCCGCGAGGACTGGCTGGAGGATCACCTCAGCTATCGCACCGCCTTTCTTCGTGCGGTGCATGATAAGTTTCCTGTGGCTAATATTGATGATCTTGCCTAGATAGCTCCACCGGATGAGCCCCTCGATCGTTGGGAAGAGGATGAACTTATCTTTGGGCCTCCTGCACTGGAGCCTTCATATTCCAACGTCTCCTCTGTAGCGACAGATGAAGAGGAGATACAGTCTTGATGGCTGAGATCTCCATTTTTTATGATAAGGAGCCTCCATCGTGCCTCTTCACCACTTTTTACCTTGTAATTCTATTTTTCAAGTTTTAAACTTCTGCAGCTATTAAGCTCGGCTTTGTGAGCTTAGAAAATTTTTGTTAATGAAATACCTTTTTGTTGATATCTTCTTCGTTTGCCGATGAGTTGCGTTATGTTGTTGGATACATATTATGTACTGAACTTGCTTACTTGTAGCTTTTTTATAATTTAGATAGCAAGATTTCCATAACTTTTCCATTGTGTGCTGAAATGATTGAGTTGTTGGTTTAATTGGCCTGTATGCCATTCAGTGGGACCCTTAGGACTTGCTTTAATTTGAAAGTGTGATATCACCGAGGGGATCTCGGGGATCTGACCATGTAGGCTGTTTAACTTGCTTTAACTTAAGAGCGCGATATCATCGTGGGGATCTCGGGATCTGACCCTGTGGGCTGTTTAACTTGCTTTAATTTGAAAGGGCGATAGCGCTGAGGGGATCTCGGGATCTGACCCTGTGGGCTGTTTAACTTGCTTTAATTTCAAAGCGTGATAGTGCCAAGGGGATCTCAGGGATCTGACTCTACGGGCTGTTTAACTTGCTTTAATTTGAAAGCATGATAGAGCTGAGGGGATCTTGGGATCTGACCATGTGGGTTGTTTAACTTGTTTAATTTCAAAGCGTGATAGCATCGAAGGGATCTCAGGGATCTGACCCTGTGGGCTGTTTAACTTGCTTTAATTTGAAAGCGCAATAGCACCGAGGGGATCTCGGGATCTGACCCAACGGGCTGTTTAACTTGCTTTAATTTCAAAGCGCGATAGCGCCAAGGGGATCTCAGGGATCTGACCCTGCGGGTTGTTTAACTTGCTTTAATTTCAAAGCACGATAGCACCAAGGGGATCTCGGGGATCTGACCTTACGGGCTATGTGTAATATGATCGTCTGCGCATCTTATGAAAGCTTCCAGAATATTGCATTACCCTTACTCTGAATGTTTACAAAACAACTGAATAAATATACAAGACATTGATTATCATGCACCCGGGTAGAACTTTCTGAGGGAGGCTGCGTTCCATGTTCGAGGTAAGATCTTTCCACGAATAGTGGATAACTTGTACGCACTAGCTCCTATTCATCTTGTTACTTTGAATGGGCCCTCCCATTTAATGATGAGCTTCCCTCGCCCTTCTTTGGCTTGTGAGTCCTTGGTGTTGCGAGGGACGAGCTCGCCTCTTGGAATGTGAGTGGTTTGATCTTTTTGTTACGGATGAGGGTGACGCGTCGTTTGTATTCAGTCATGTGGATGAGAGCTTGGTCACGCCTTTCCTCCAGCGAGTCCAGATTGTGCCTCAGCAAGTCATCATTTGAGGCTCCTTTGATGTAATTTTCTACCCTCGCTCAGATGTCAACAGGCACCACTGCTTCAGTTCTGTATATGAGTAGGAAGGGTGTCTTGCCAGTTGCCATCCGAGGGGTGGTTCTGTAGGACCAAAGGACGTTGTTCAGCTCTTCTAGCCACACCGAACCGTGTTCCTAAACTCTTGTTTTGATTCCCTCCAAGATGGTTCTGTTAGTTACTTCTATCATGCCATTCGTCTAAGGATGGGAAACGCTGGAGAAGCGAAGTCGTATCTTTAGTCACTGGCAGAAACATTTGAACGCATGGTAGTTGAATTGTGTCCCATTATCCGCTATGATGGTATGGGGGATGCCGAAACGTGACATTATATTCTTGCTAAAGAAAGAAGTGACCTGTTTCGGTGTGATGGCTGACAAGGGCTCAGCCTCTACCCACTTCGTGAAGTGATCAACAACCACGATGACCTAGCGCTTCTACAATTTCGCTCTCGGTAAGGGTCCTACCAAATCTGAATTATGGATCTTGGCCCGGTCAGTGCTGATGATGTTTTGGCAAAGGCTTGGCAGGCTTTGCAAGATTGTACCAGTCTCTTGGCTTCTAGCTTCATAGTTAGCTAGTAGAAGCCTTGTAGCAAAGCTCTCCGGACCATCACATCTTTCTTCTCATGAGCACCGCAGAGACCTTCGTGAACCTCGCGTAATATGTAATCGGCGTTGACGCGACTTACACATTTCAGCCATGGATGGCTGATGGATTTCCGGTACAGCTATCCGCCAATCAATGCGTAGCGAAAGGATTTCCTTACTACTTTTTTAGCCATACATGCATCTGCCGGTAGCTCATTGTATTCTAAGTACTTACTGATGGGTTAAACCATTCATCCTCCGTTTCAGATTGCTGTACTTCGATTGTTGGCACGCTTCGGGAATTAATACTTAATAAGTATAGGGGAGTAAGATCTCCTATTCCTCGTTTCCTTTTGCCAGTCTATCGGCCTCAACGTTCAATGTTCTGGGGATATGCTTTATTGACATTTCAGTACCCTCACAGCGTATTTCTTTGTTGAGGGAGGCGATACGGGCGAGGTAGTGCCTCATGGTCTTGCTTTTGGCTTTATATTCTCCACCGAATTGTTTAACCACCAGCCTAGAGTCGCTGAATATATTAATGTCATAGGGTTTGATAGCTTTGATAATCTCCAATCCAAAGATCAGTGCCTCGTATTCTGCTGCGTTATTGGAGGCCCTAAACTCCAACCTGGTGGCCTACCGTATCACTATCCCCTTCGGGCCTTGAATGTAAACTCCAATACCTGCTGCCGCGCTGTTCGAGCTACCATCAATGAACATGCGCCAAGCCACCTCTGGTAGCTCTTTCTGTGGTGGAGCTTCTTGCACGAAGTCGGCTAACGCTTGTGCTTTCAATGCCATCCTTGGTTCAAAGCGAATGTCGAACTCTGTAAGTTTAAGGGACCACTCGGTAAGGCGCCCTGAAGATTCAGGTCGTTGAAGTGCTTTCTTAAGCGGTAGGTCGGTTCGTACTATGATTGTATGGGCTTGGAAGTAGTGACGCCATTTTTTAGAAGATGCCACTAGGGCGAATGCTAGCTTTTCCATTCGGCCATATTTTACTTCGACGCCTTTCAGAGCACGGCTATCGTAATAGACAGGGAACTGATCCGCTCCCTCTTCTCTGATGATAACCATTCCTACTGTCTCCTCCGAGGTGATGAGATAGAGATACAGGGGCATACCAGCGACGGGGTGGCTCAGTAAAGGTGGGGAGACCAGAAAGGTTTTAATCTTGGCAAGGGTTGTAATGCAGTCCTCCCCCTATACGAACTTCTTTGTTTTCAGGGCTTGGTAGAATGGAATGCATCGGTTTGCCGCGCAAGAGATAAAACTGCCCAGTGCGTTAAGTTTACAGTTGAGATGCTGGACATCCTTGATGCTTTAGGGTTCTTTGAGCTGAAGTACCGCCTTTATTTTATCTGGGTTGGCTTATATTCCCCTTTGCGACACTAGATATCCTAAGAATTTTCCTCCTGTTACGTTGAAGGTACATTTTTCTAGGTTTAGCTTCAGCCCATATTTCTCCAGAAGATTCAAAACTTTAGCTATGTCTGCTGGGTGCTAGGATTCGGCTTTGCTCTTGATGATCATATCGTCCACATATAGCTCTATCTCTTTCCCTATCATATCGCCAAAGATCTCGTTCACCATTCACTGATACGTGGCCCCCGCGTTCTTTAAACTGAAGGGCATGACATTACAACAATATATTCCTTCAAGTGTGATGAAGGACGTCTTTTCTTTATCTTCCTCAGCCATGGGTATCTGATTATATCCTGATGCAACGTCCAGCATGGAATAAATGGCATAACCTGTCGTGGCATCTACTAACATATCGATGCTGAAGAGAGGGTAGCTGTCTTTTGGGCATGCTTTGTTGAGATCCGTGAAGTCTACACACATGTGGAATTTACCGTTGGATTTCTTGACTAGCACTACATTAGCAATCCAATCAGGATAGCGAACTGTTTTAATATGTCCTGCCTCAAGCAAGCGGGAGACCTCCTCCTCTATGGTCTTTTGCCTTTCCGGGGCGTGGTTCTTTTGCTTTTGCTTCACTGGTTTCGCCTGAGGAAGGACATTCAGCCTGTGTTCCGTGACGTCGGGTCTTACACCCTTTAGGTCTGCTAAAGTCCAATCGAAAGCCTGGATCTTGTCATGCAGGACTGCTAACATTGCTTCCTTTATCTCCCCTTTCAGCCCTCCAGACATGCGAACCTCTTTTCCTTCTTCTAAGCATACCGCTACCATTACATCTACGGGTTCGGCAGTCCGCTCCCCGTCAGGTTCCTCAACTGATAAAGGCTCAGCCTTTAAGGACATCAGATATGTGTCCTTAGCGACATGTTGATTTTCACAAGCCGTGGCTATTCTATGGTGTGTAGGTATCTGGAGCGTCAGGTAATGAAGGTTAATGACACCTTCCGAGCCGATAATGAGTGGGTGCCCCCAAGATTATGTTGTACGCCAAGGGGATATCTACGATGAGAAATTCAGCCCGTGCCTTCCACCTGAGGTCGTCATCTTCTAATGCAATAGATAAGTTCGCTAAGCCGCATACACGTACGGAGTGACCCTCTAGGCCCATCAACGGTGCTTGGTGGATGGCGAGGTGGTTAGGGTTCCCTCCAATAGCTTCATTTACCCTTCTAGTCATCACATTAACCGAGCTACCCATGTCTACTAGCATGCGGCGCACATGGTATCCCTCCTCCATCATTTCAATCACTAGAGTGTCATTGTGTGGTGAAGGTTTCTTTTCCTGGGCGAATGAGTAGCATGTCTCGCTTGCCCTGTTTATATTGTCATAATCGAATGCGTTTCCTCTCTTCCTCTTTTTCTGGATGGTTCTCTCGGTTATCAAGTGTATCACTCCTCTAGGAGGCAGCTCTTCGGTCACGTGACGGGGTTGGTGGTAACCTTGTTCGATGTCCCGGTGAGGTGGTTGATAGCCTATATCCGCATCTCGACGAGGTGGTCTATAGCCTACTTCTTCGTCTTGGCGAGGCGGTTGATAGCCTCGATGTTCCTAGCGGGGATTCCTCGCTCCATCTCGTTGTTGATCCTTCGACAGGTTTTGAAGGAAGTGGTCTAGTCTACCATCGGTGGTTTTTTTGTTTAGTTCACGGTCTAACTCCCTGCAATCTTCCATGTCATGGCCCTCACTTTTATGGAACTCACAATAAGATCTCAGCTTCCCTTTGTATCTCATCTTAGGGGGGTACTTGATGTCCTCACCGTTTTTCTTGATCCACATCAAAACCTCCTTTCTCTTGGCGTTAAAAGGGGTGAATTCTTCCACCTCCCGTCTGGGCATCTCCAGGCGATAAGTTTGTCGACGATCTGGCTCGCGTTTTCTAAAGTCTCGTCTTTTCGTCGGCTCCTCCCTTGCCGCGGCCTCGATTTGTTTCGTGTTTCTTTTGTGAGTTTCCCAACGCACCCATTTCCTAGCCTTCTGCATCAGCATCGCCAGAGTGCTGGGTCTCTCGGTGGATATGTCTTTCGCCAAATCAGCGCTTCAGCAATTCCGAGCCAATGCTTCCGAGGCTATGTCAATGTTGTAGTCCCTAATCTCGAGAGCCATTTTCTGGAATCTTTCCACGAAATCAGCGAGGGATTCATCTGCCCTCTACCGAACCATCTGCAATTCTTGGACTGTCCTGCTGGGTGGGATAGATGTGACAAAGTAAAGGGCGAAACTCTTAGCCATCATGTTAAAGCTTGTTATGGATCCTGGTTTGAGGCTCTCGAACCAGTGGATAGCGGGCGCTACTAGGGTGGTGGGGAACAACTTGCATAACATGGCATTTGTAGCATCGGCCACCTCTATGCACTGGCGAAAATAGCGAACATGTGTGGTAGGGTCTCCCACTCCGGAGTATTCCCGTAATCGAGGCTGCTTGAAACCTTTCGAGAACCTTTCTGAGCGAATGCGAGCGTAGTAGGGTGACTCTGTTTCAGCAACGTCTGGCGCGGTAGCTTCCATGCCCCTCTTGGCTAAGAGGGCCTCCACCTTCCTGGTTACCACAACCTCCCAATTCTCTCTAGTAGACGGGGGCTCTGGGGAAGCCTCTCGCCTTGATCCCGCCGAGCTCCCCTCGCTATCCAGAGGCTGCCTTGAGCAAGTTTTGAATGCGAAACTTCTGCCTTTATGCGGGAGCGATTCCTCAGATCCTCCCTCTTCCCGTCGCTGGGATTTTGTTTGCGCCTTTCCTTTAGTCGTCGCAGTTCCTTCCTTCTCCATTGTTCATGAGCAGCGGTAAGTGTAACGTGAGCGGTCTTGCCTTGCCATGGACGGGGAGCCTCGGGACGGGCGTCGCACCCCCAACTCATCCAACTGCTTTTCCCTACAAAGGTCCCTGAGCAATTCCTGTTCCTCCCTTCGTGAGTGCAGCATTTTGTTCATCATATTTTGCATAAGGGCCATGGCCGCATTTTGTTGCTCGCTCTATTTGACAAGCATTGTCACCATGTCTTGTTCTGCCCCCTTCCTTCTCCCTTCTTCATACGCCTCTGGTCTTGATTTATTTGGCGTTTCCATCAGTGGCGGTGGAACGGTGGTAACGGGGTTCGACGTTCTAGCTTTATCTCCAGGTTCCAGTGTATCCAAGAATAGAACCGTTCCCGGAGTGAGAGATTTCGTTGGTCTTCTTGGGGGAGTAGTCATCGTTTAGGGTCGTAGTCCACGCTCACCGCACCAATTTGGGATCCGTTGAGTGAAGTTCGTTGTCCTCGAAGTCTCCGGAACCTACAAAACAAGTCTCCGACCGGAAGTGTTTCCGGCGAAGACCCTCCGATGCTAAAGTTAGCTATCTGAGAATGGTGATAAGTGTGTATTCTGGAAGTAACAGTTACCTCTCAAGTGGGAAATCGTCTTGTTATTTATAGGGATACATGTAATGATGAACTGTGGGGTCCGCCTGCAAGCTGTGCGCGTATGGCAAGCCGCTTGAGGGTCTTTTCAATCGTCGGAGCATTAAATGGTTCGTTCCTACCAGTCAGAGTTGTATTTAATGCGATAGAGGAAAGTGAAGGAGTGCGCCGGATCAGCAAGGGTCTTGCCGATGATTTTTCAGCTCAAGAGCGGTGGGTAGCGCTGAGGGCATTTCACTGCTCTGCTGAAGTGATTTCAGCGCGTGGCTATGCCGAGACGATTTTGACTGTGAAGTCTGTTTTTGGGCCAAAACTTGCTTAGTTGAACCTTTAATGGACCTTGATATCACTTAGCGTTGAGGTAAGAATACAATGATAATTGGTGGTTCTCTTTATAACAAGCAACTAATGTATAACTTGTATAATTGCCCACACAATATCTCTGAATTATAATTATTAATACAACCCCAAAGTCATGAACAAGGTTACTGTATGCTGTTTTTTCTCTTCCAGTTTTCAATGTTCTTCAAATGATATTCTAATTAATAAAAACAGGTGTACAGTATTAAATTGTAGAGACTTAAATGGATTCCATACTGTTACATTTACTACTTCCTTTTAGTAATATTTTTTATGATATGTTGTTATAAATGTACTTCCGTATACATCTGTAAGCTTGAGATCGGAATAAAATCATATTAATTAATCACTGAAATCGTGGGATACAAGATAATATAAGTTTCTAGGGATGGAATATTTCATAATGTCATTTGGTACAACACATTCATCGCTTAAATTTTGTTCCTAATCAAATAACACTTGCATCAATATTACATTTTACCCATGAGTGTGGAAATGACACCATCTTTTGCTTCCTGCTAGTCCCCTTATTGTCCCCGACTCCATATTTGTAACCTTTCATTTGCTTAGAAATCTCAGTCCATATGGAAGTACCTGAGAAGCACTTCCAAATTTTCCATTCCAAATCAAGATGTTTCGTTGAGTTCAAATTACCCAAAGTATACAAGTTAGTCGTTCTATAATCATTGTTTCATGAGTTTAATTTCATCATCTCCAGCATAATGTAGTTTATTTGTTGAAATCTCAGCTAGCAAACATTCTCCTAATAGTTCATTCCAAATTGAGTAAAAAAAGCATAAGTAATACTTCATCCATTCCTTTTTAACTAGGAGAAATTAAAAAAAAATGCATCGTGGTTTGATTGTTTTTCAAAAAGATCATTGTGAAATTTTTCTTTGTAAAAGGGTGTTTATGATTTCAAAAATTGTAAATAAAAAAAAATATTGTTTTATTTCCACGAGGTATTTTATTATATTTAACGTTCTTATAATTTAACCATATTTAGTAATTATTCATTAAAATTCGAGTAATTTTCGAAAATTATTTGTTTTATTATGGCTATTTAAAAGTTATTATCATGTTTTAATTAAAAAATTATTTATACTTATCAAAAAAATTCTAAAATTTATCAGTAATATGTATTGTATTATTATTAACTATGTTACAAGATTTGAGTTCAAAATACACAAGATTATACTTTTTATGAAGCGATTTCAAATTTAAAATCATTTGTTTGCTAACTTTTTAAATCACAATCACCTTATTGTAAAAAAACAATTCCACAAAAACCTTTTTGCAAAGCAATCAAACTACATAGCATGATTTTTAAGTTGAAATTATTGTTTCTTTAATTTTTTTATCGTACTCATTTTTATTTATCAATTCATATTATAAATAAATTTATCACCATTTTTCTTTAATTCATTCTTGCAAAAAATGGTTTATTAATTGATGAAATTATAATTTAATAATCATGAATTAACAAAAATAGGTACAAAGATAAAAAAAATTATTCATTTTAATATTATAATTAAATTATTCAATTTAACATTATAATTATATCTTCAATTGTTTTATTTCTTCTTCTAATTATTCTTGTATTGATTATGAAACGGTTTATTAATCGATGAAATTACAAGTTAATAATTATAAATTAACAAAAATTAATAAAGAAGTAAAAATTTAAAAATATAATAATTTCTTCATTTATTTTGATAGGATCCCAAAGAAACAATTAAAAGAATTTTGTTTGAAGTTACCATCATTTTATCTTTAACATCTTTTATCACATTCGGTGGCAAAATAAAACTAACAATAAGAAACAGAATAACTTCATAAGAAAGAACCCATATATATACGTATATAACTATATATGCGTGTGTGGGTGTGAATTTCCGATATTATTTTTGTCTGTTTCTTCTATCCCAATATATAATATATAAGCAATTCCGTAGTGAGTATGGTTTCCGGATAGAATACCAGCCGTGGTTTTGGTAACAAAAGCTGCAGCTTTCTGCTGTTTTGGTCCAATTCCTATCCATTGCTCATCTTTAGTCATTTATAATAAAGCACCCATTTTGTTTGAGCATATATTTTATTTTAGAGAAAAAAAAGTGTGTTACTCGTATTATTTCTTTTATGTTAGCTTTTAATTTTAAATGTTATTTTCAAAAATTTTAATTTTTACGTATATATGATTAATTGACACAATAAAAAATTTAACTTTTCTCAAAGTTGAAATTACTTGTTGCATACTTAAAAAAAGGTAAAAATTGATTCAGTAAGACCAAACTTACATGACGGAAAATAAAACAAGAAATGATCGAATCGTATATATTTTGTCTGAAATCAAAGAATCAACTACATTTACCAAAGTCAAGAATGAATTGTTGTTTGTTGGATATCGTTTGGTTTTCACGACTTCTACATCATTGAAAGATCAATAACGGAGATTTATGGGATTTCTTTGTAGGAAATAATCCGAAAGAGAGAAAATTTAGAGGGAAATCAATTTTTCATAAACCATGAATTCGTTAATTATTGAGATCGAAAATTTTAAATTATCACTTTAGATAACCATGGAGATCAATCATATCGTTTAAATCTTATATCTACAATTAAACTCATTAACTTATTTATTTTCTAATTTAATTATATACTCTCTCCGGTTCCTAATATTTGTCATTTTAAATTTTTTACTGTGGTTCCTAATACTTGTCATTTTAAAATATTAATGCACTTTTTAACAAGATTTTCCTAATTTACCCTTGCATTAATTAAGAAAGATATTAATTGTAGATTAATTTATAAGTTGTTAGTTAAGAAGAGAGAGAATTTTATTATAAAGTAAAAAAGATAAAATAGTCATTTTATAGTGCATTAATTATTTTATTGGTATTGATGAAAAATCTAAAATGATAAATATTAAAAACCGGATGGAGTAATGAAATTCGATCCAACATCCCATGACCAGGAGATATTTACCATTCAAGCCAACTTTTAATGATTTAAAAGATTCGTATATATGTAGTTTTTGTAGGCTAAATACATGCATTTGCCATTGAATGATTCTTATTTACTAATGCCTCTTCCAACTTTGATCAGTGGATTTCGCAAAATTAGTTAGTAACAAGAAAATATATTCAAAATTAAACAAAACATAAAAAATAAAGCGATTTTAATTGTTAACTACGTTTTGAAGCTGAATGAGCTATATATAAATACAAGTTGATGTGACAAACATAAAATTAAAAGTTGAAATATCTAGATATATTGCAATTTCATATATTTCACCTCATAAAGCATTACTTTAACAAAATAATTTTCGCATAATGTCTCTTCAATGATAATTTAAGAAAATCTTGAAGCAAAGGGAATTTCTCAATGAAGAACACATAAAAGAATTTGTCGGTTCCTGAACAAAAATAGAGATGGAAATAAATCATTTTCTAAAACATCAATGATAATGAAAATAAAAAAAAATGTTTACAGTTCAGATTCAAAAGTGCAAATATTTGTCGATGAAAATTTAGTACTCATGATGTTATGAATAAAATAAATAATCATATTTAAACTCTACAAATGTTTTTTAGCGCAATAATGCATTACATTTTACAGGTTTGAGATTAACCATTTTCAATCCATTTTTTTTTATTTCTCCAAGATTCCACATAGTTGTTACAATAAATTCGTACCAATTCACAATTATGTTTTTCTACTAAATTTATTTTTATGAAGCAATAATTTATTATTATATTAGTTTTGAAAATTTTTAAATATTTTTTAAAGTTAGATTATATATATATATATATATATATTTAAAATAATATAAGACAATTAATATTTAATAATAATTATAAATAATTCAAATATATATTTTAAAATAAAAAATAAAATTTTATTAGTAATTACTATAAACACATCAAATTCTTTATCAATTAATTGAATAATAAAACTATTACGAATTATGTATTAATTTATTTAAATATTAAATTAAAAGTAATAATATAATTTAAAAATAATATTATTACATTCCCTGCTAAAAAGTGTAGAAGATAAAATATCCTAAATTCGGAGCATCTAAAAAATTGGAGAAATTGGAGTACAAACCAAATACACATATAGAAATTATGTCCAAAACGTAATAGGTTGACTCGCGGTTGGATAAATATCAACAACACACAAATAAATTATTCACATTTTCATACAAAAAAATCTCCAGAGGTGGCAGCATCTTAAAAACTAATAAAAAAAAATAAAATATCTGGTAGCACCGTAGCAGTATAAGTATAACAATAGTAGAAAGAAAAATATATGGAGCCATTTTTTGGGAAAAAGGCAGAGCATATCCAAACATTATTATGAATTTTGGGCATTTCAATATGGAGCCATTTTTTGGGAAAAAGGCAGAGCATATCCAAACATTATTATGAATTTTGGGCATTTCAATGTCATTTTCAAACACGCCCCTATCCACTACTGGTGCGCGTGGTCAAAATCATAAATCTTTGGAACAGGTCGCTACCAATACCCCATGACCAGGTGTCCATAGTCAGCTTGTGACGCGCTGAATAGGAGCGTGTGTCCTGACTTCAGAAGATGACGTGGCTGGAAACAAAATCGCTTGTGTCTCCACCGTCCCTCTTGTTTCATTTGTTAGATTTCTGTTTCTGTTTTTGTATTTAATTTTGTTTATTTCAGTTGCAGCAATAAATTCTGTTTATCACTCTGGTTAGTGTTTGTCAATTACTAACTACAACAACAATGTTGGAGGTTTTTTATCTTCGTATTGTGTATGAATATTTCTAAATTGTTTATAAAAATAACTCAATTCAAAAACATCCCAGGATGAAAACATAAAAAATGACAGATTTGGAAACAGAAAAATGTTTGATTATTTGTTGCATCAAAATTTGAGTAATTTTATATTGACACCCGTTGTTTGACACCCGTTGACACTATGTAATTTTCACCATCCATCTTGTTTTCATCTTATGCTGGAGATCTAACTACCCAAAGATGAATGGTGAAGATTGTAAAGTGTAAATGAGTGTCAAATAAGTTGGTGTCAAAATAGAATTACCGAATTTCAGTAAACTGATGTCAATATAGAATTGCCGTTATAATTTCACCTATTACTTATATGATGAGAATACAAATTATTTTATTTCACTTAGAAATATCTATGACGTAATAATAAATGTAATAAATTAAAGATAGAAGATCTATCATATTTCACACTCTTTAATTCATTTATATTCTAATCCACATGGTAGACATTTAACAAATTAAATGCTATTGTTGAGAAATGTTTGTTTATGAGAAATATTTTTTTATTTTAAATGTGATGACAACTATAAGAAAATCATAATAAAATGAAGAATTTCTGAAAATCACTCAAATTTTTATGTATAATTCTTTAATAATATGGTTCAATTGTAGGAATGTTAAATTGATTGAAATAACTCCTCCAACACAATTGTTTTTAATGAAAAAATATTTTTTTCCTCTTTATGTTAACGGTTACAAACCACATGACAAGTTTTTGAAAATAAAATCCACGAGGCATGTTTTTGAAAATGAGTGAAATTACAAGAAATTTTTTTGAAATTGAGTGAAATCGCATGACATATTTTTTATGTTTAAAATTTTTAATGAAAATGAATGAAAAATGGTGTTATAAAAGCATTATACCATATTTATACTAGATATAAAGTTTTCATGAGTGGCGGAGCCAGAATTTGAGTTTCGGTGGGGCACAAATTGTACAACAACGAACAATTAATTCCACCAAATTCCTTATTCAAGAAAACTGAAAAAATATAATTATATCGCAAGTCACTTCTTTTACTAAAAAATTACATTGCAAGTCATTCTTACTACTATCATCCAAATCCTCAAATTGCTATCGACTAAGAAAGTGGCTACTGCTTCCACCCTAGTTTGTGCAAAATTTCAACGAATTTAATTTGTTGTAAATATATAGGATTTCACAGTTAATTTAGGAGCAATATGTAATTTGGGTGAAGAATTTAGCTAAATGACCTCTACTTCTTGCAACTTCACTCATTATATATTCAGTATTGAAATACTTAAACCTGTTGGATATATAATGATGAATAAAACCACTAACACGATTCAACAAAACTATTAAACACTTATTAACAATATTAACAATTAGACTTAAATTGTCGAGAAATTCAACTCCACCATTCTTAGAACTTGAAGCATATAAATATTTCACATTTTTAATGTTTCTAACTTTTAATCTAGGATTTTATTTAATATTATTCCCAATCTTCTAAATGATTGAGGTAAAAGTAAAATTACCTTAGTTGGAAGAGTCGAGATTAGTAGAGTTAATAACACTCAGGGATTCAACGAAGACGTGGTAAAATAATGGACAAAATGGAATGCTGGGTTAAAAAATGAACAGTAGAAAATGAATAGACGTTCAAAGAAAAAGAACAAAAAGGAATGGAGGGCTTAATGTTGCTAATACATTTGATTTCATTATTATGGAGTTAATTTTATTAATTTAAATAAAACTTTTGAATTTTCTAAATTCAAGCTCAAAAATGTGTCGTTTGGATAAAGGGTTACAAACAAATTAAAGCCCAAAATTCAAACGACGTATTTTCACATTTGAAATTAAAATCTAATTAAAAGCCAGCAACCTAAGCATCTTCTTCGTCGTCAGTTTGTCTTCTTCTTATACCTTCATCTTCTGGAATTTTTGATGAGGTGGGGCACTTCGTTCTAGGGGAGTGACAGATAGATCCATCGTTATGTAGTTTCCTGGCATTTGGTGGGGCACGTGCCCCACCACCCCCTCCCCTGGCTCCGCCCCTTGTTTTCATAACATGGTGTTTATTGGTAAATTCAGTATTGATGTACACATAATGTGTTTTTGTGTGTGTATGTATGTATGTTCATATATTACATTTATACCAAGTATAACCTTCATTTCATGAACTTTGCAGGTTGTTTAATATTTATTTTTGAATAAATGAAAATGGGCAGGGATATGAATGCATTATACCATTCTCATATCACATTTCGCTAGAAAGTTCAGTACTCGTGAGAACATAAAGGGGAATTAGAGTGTATTTTTATATTACTCTTATATCAACTAAAAAACTCTAATACTATAATATATTTGCTTCAAAAATTTTGAATTTATTGTTGTTTTAAAGTGTATTTGCTCTTACTTGATGTCTTTGTTTCGTCTACCAACTTCCCTTTGTGATTCGATCCACGATCAATTTCAATGATTGATTTATTTAAAGATTGGATCAAGTCGAAGTTTGTTTTATTTTTACAATAATCTTGCTATTTTTGTGATCGATTTGGCATGCTCACAACAAGCTTATTTTTCAACCTATCCTCTCAGCCTTGCTTTGTTGTTCGAATTGTTGCTGCCTTGGAATCCTATCTACTGTCTAACATTGTTGGGCAGTAGCTTCATTAACCTACGGGTGCGCATTTGTTGTAGTTTTAGGTGTCTTCTGGGCTTATTTGGGCTACCGCTGTGGAGCCGTTTCACAGTGAGCCTATTGATCAAAATGTGCAAGGGTCTAGTTGGGAACCACTTCATGTACCGTATCTCAAGTGCATCAGTGACGCATCTACCTTTAATAATGGAAATTCGGCTTGTTTCAGCCTTGTAGTTCGAAATTCAGGGGTGATTTTGTTTGTGCCAAGCTCGATGACCTTTCTTATAGTTCTATCTTGAAAGTTGAAGCTTTAGATGTTTGAGAAGCTCATGACTCAAAACTTACAGATATGGTTGTGTGGTGATTGAGACGGATAATAAGCTACGCTATGATTCTCTTTGTTAGTAAGAAATTGGGTGTGTTGTTATGTTGCTAGTCATTTTATCTCTTGCATTTTTAGTTGAATAAAACGAGATGACAATGTCATTGCTCATACTTTGGCAAGATCGATACACTTTGATGAGGTAACGAGAACTTAGAATGATAATTCCCCCTTTTGTGTTACTCATCTTTTTTAACTAATATTACAAGCTCTTAAAAAATATAAAAATAAAACGTACAAAATATTATCATGTAAAAAAGTAACAATTTGTAAAATATAATCATTTCAAATTATAAAATTTAAATTAAATAAACAGAGAATGGCAAAACATATATAATTTATTTTAAGAACCAAATAAAAAGTTAAACACTTAATTGTTGCAAAAATGAATTCCTTAAAAATATTTATAACAACAAAAGCTTCAATAGTAGTAAAAAGATATAAAAGGAAAAAACTAATACTATAAAATCGATATTAAGTAGCAACGTTAAAACCCTAAAGACAGTGCTGTAAGAACAAATCCTTATAGAATCAATCCGTACCGTTATCTCAAAACATCGAACGGTAAAGATTAGTCTATTGCTCGTGCTTATCACTCGCAGTTTTCATCAGCGCACTCTCCCCTCCTTCATTGTCTCTGTATCTCTCCAAAACCATGGGTAGAGCTACTACCTCCATTAATCATCTGTTTCACTCTTCACTCTCTGTCTGATCTCTACATCTAACACAAATTCACAACCTTTTTTACTCTATATCATCACCTAAAACACTCGATCAACAACTTTTTATTTTCAATTCGGGTTTCAATGGCTCTTAAGTTTTATTGATCAACAAAACCCAACTCCTTTTAACCTAAATAAGCGACACCCAGTCCATTATCGGCTGAAATATAGCCAAAGATTCAATCTTTACTCTGATATCTAATGATCACGGATAACTATTCAAAGATTTTACCTGATATGTCAATGCGATCAATGCTCAAGAACGAGGATTTGGGCAAGCTGATTAAAGACCAGAGGCTACAACAAGAAGCGGCGATTGAGAGAGAGAAGGAGCTGAATATTTACCGAAGTGGGTCCGCTCCTCCCACTGTAGAAGGGTCATTAAACTCGATTGGAGGTTTGTTTGACGGTTCTGAATTCCAATTCCCTCTTGTAAATAACACTAACAAAGGTGGGTTCTTGGCTGAAGAAGAGATAAGGTCTGATCCGGCTTACGTTAACTACTACTATGCTAATGTGAACTTGAATCCGAGATTGCCGCCTCCATTGGTATCCAAGGAGGACTGGAGATTTGCGCAGAGATTACAGGGTTCTGGTGGGGTCAATTCCGTTGTGGGAGACAGAAGAAAGGGTAATAATGAGGGGAACAGGTCACTTTTTGCGGTCCAACCAGGTTTTGGAGGGGCCAAGGAGGAGCTTGGCAATGGTGGAGGGGTTGAATGGGGCGGAGATGGGCTGATTGGGTTGCCGGGGTTAGACCTTGGTACCAGGAAAAAGAGCATTGCTGAAATTCTTCAGGTAAAACCTCAAATTGCTGTCGTTGGATTTTCTAAACACTAGTTGCAAATGAAGTGGTTAATAATACTGTTGCTTTTATGTGATTTGCTTAAAGCGTTAGGTTCAATCTAGTATGATTTTGTTTTGGATTCTATGAGATAGTATGATCTAGTTATCCATTGAAGTTTGGCTTTTATGGCTTTTTTTTTCTTTTTTCGTGTGTGTTTGTGCATATAGCCATATAGCTTATATTCCATATTGATGTTTGTAGGCTCTTTGTTTTTGCCTATACTCTGATTATGCCTTCATTTGTTTTGTTCCTTTCTCAGAATTATTTGCAGTTGCTTTCTGGAATTTTTATTGATTACTCTCTATTGGATTGATTTTTTCATAGTCAATCATCTTGCATATATTTGTGATAATTATCAAAATCATATTCTTTTCAAACACTTGTTACTATAAATGAGTCTACTATTATTAGTTTTAGCTGTCAATACTTTTTGTCTCACTGATGAGCGATCTATCATATTCTTATTATCCCGCCTTTTCCCTTTACCCTTTGTACTACCACTCTTTTGATTTTCTAAATTGAATATATAAAAAGTCCGGCTTTAAGTTTCTCCGAGTCTATGGTTGCGATAGTAGTTGTCTTCGACCATTTCTAACATGTCCATCCAACAACATTATCTATCAGATTTCCCTATATTCTTTCAGGGAAAATTAGATGGAGTTGGAAATTTGTGGATTTCCAAATATTTAACTCTCCCAATTCGCTCATTCCTTATAGTTTCTTTTTTAAACTGCAGGATGATATGGGCCATGTTCATCCTATCGCAAGGCACCCATCACGCCCAGCAAGTCGCAATGCATTCGACGATGTCGAAAATGCAGACTCCCAGTTTGCTCAGCTTCATGATATTACTTCTTCAGGGGTTACAAATCTCGGCTCTTCTTCCCACAGCTATGCCTCTGCTTTAGGGGCCTCGTTGTCACGAAGCACAACCCCAGATCCTCAGCTTGCCGCCAGAGCTCCGAGTCCTAGAATCCCTCCTGTTAGAGGAGGCAGGGCCAACTCCATGGACAAAAGAGACGTGAGCAGTTCAAACTCGTTCAAAGGCGTCTCATCAGCTTTGAACGGATCGGCTGACATGGCTGCCGCTCTGTCTGGACTGAATCTCGATGAAGAGAATCATGCTAAGCAACAGGCCCTGTTGAATAAGTCTAACGCTTATCTCAAAGGCCCCTCACCGCCGTCACTCAATAGCAGGGGCGGTTCTTATTCCGATCACCATAGCTATGGCTTCGGTGGATATCCTATGAGCAGTCCTTCGCCTCCTTCCATGGTCGGGAGTGGAAATTTACCACCTTTGTTTGAAAACGCTGCTGTGTCTGCAATGGCGGGCACTGGGTTGGGTGCTTTGGGACCCAACTTAATGGCCGCCGCTGCTGAACTGCAGAATCTGAATAGAGTTGCGAATCAGAATCAGAATCCAGGAAATGGAAATGCTCTTCAAATGCCGCTTATGGACCCCTTGTACATTCAGTACCTGAGGTCGAACGAGTATGCTGCTGCACAGCTGGCAGCTCTCAATGAACCTAATTTGGATAGGGAGTACCTTGGTAATTCGTACATGGATCTTCTCCAAAAGGCTTACATAGGGTCGTTGCTTTCTCCTCAGAAATCGCCTTATGGTGTTTCCTATCCTAGTAAGACGGGCAATGCGGATCAAAACTACTATGGAAATCCTGCATTTGGCCTTGGCATGCCTTATTCTGGTAGCCCAATCGGGGGCCCACTACTTCCAGGTTCTCCTATGGGATCAGGAAGTCCTGTTAGGCACAGTGAACGAAATTTGCGGTTTTCTCCTGGGATAAGGAATCTATCTAGCGGTGTTATGGGATCTTGGCACTCAGAAACTGGTGTTAACCTAGATGA
Organism: Euphorbia schlechtendalii; assembly: GCA_949673415.1. Classification (NCBI taxonomy): domain Eukaryota; kingdom Viridiplantae; phylum Streptophyta; class Magnoliopsida; order Malpighiales; family Euphorbiaceae; genus Euphorbia; species Euphorbia schlechtendalii. Next base: position 26,476 of record CATIWQ010012883.1, read on the forward strand.
GAATTTTCCTTCCTCTCTGCTAGACGAGTTCAAAAGTAACAAGACTAAATGTTTTGAACTCTCAGAGATTGCTGGCCATGTTGTTGAGTTCAGGTATGCTTTACTTCATGAATAGTTTCCCCTTTTACTTTGGGTTTTTGTTTTTTTGAGAAACTAATTCTTTTGGCTTTTCGTGAACAGTTCTGATCAGTACGGGAGTCGGTTTATTCAGCAGAAACTTGAAACAGCGACTACTGAAGAAAAGAACATGGTGTTTAATGAAATTATGCCCCAAGCTCTTTCATTAATGACTGATGTTTTTGGTAATTATGTGATACAAAAGGTATTTGCTTTATGGTTAACTTAATCTCCTAAAAACTTTGTTGATCTTTAGTAATAGACTAGCATGTTTTTGCCTCATCAATGATGACTGCAATCTGCTGATACATTTGAGAATGCGAAGAAAAAAAAAGAAAATATGTTAATGATGGCATATTTTTTTCTGCCTTCAGTTTTTTGAGCATGGATCTGCAGCTCAAATCAGGGAGTTAGCAGATCAGCTAACTGGTCATGTCCTGACTCTTAGCCTTCAAATGTATGGTTGTCGAGTTATCCAAAAGGTATATTTTTTACAGCTGACCTCTTAGTGATTCTTGCTGTCATGTATTTGTTTTTTTTGTCACTTATAAGATCCTGGTTTAGTTTCTCTCCCTCTCGGCAAAATGCCTTCTCTAAGCAATATTGTTTGGCTGCTTAATTATAGTTCGTTTGATTTCACTTAAACTTGTGTTTGAGGATTTAACAATCTTTGGTCTCTTAAACAGGCTATTGAAATGGTTGAGCTGGACCAGCAGACTAAAATGGTGATGGAGCTCGATGGTCAAATAATGCGGTGTGTTCGAGATCAGAATGGGAACCACGTAATTCAGAAGTGCATCGAATGTGTGCCTGAAGATGCTATTCAGTTCATTGTTACTACTTTTTATGATCAAGTTGTCACTCTTTCTACTCATCCATATGGTTGTCGAGTCATTCAGGTTCTCATACACCGTATTTTTTTTAATTATATACGTATTTGTGGGGCATTTAGTTTTGTGGATTTATCATTTATGTGATTTACAAGTGACCAGCAGTTATGATACTAATTTGACACTTGACAGAGGGTTCTAGAACATTGTCATGATGCCAAAACCCAGCGCATAATGATGGATGAGATCTTGCTATCTGTGCTTATGTTGGCACAGGACCAGTATGGAAATTATGTTGTGCAGGTATATTTTTGATAAAGATTGCTGCTCTTCGTACGCATATTTTCTAGGATGCAGGCTTGTAATTTGTCATAATCTTTAGATATATAATTAGAAATTTGAAATGGTTGTTGTTACACAATCATCTGATTTGCATAATAAAGAGGTTGATAAATTTGTCCGTTTTTGGGATTATTGTGCTTCTTACCCGACGCATTTCTTACTTCATAGTACCTATTTCATAGCGCTTTGATGTTTCTTAGGCATGTTCATAATCTGTCCGAAATTCAGCGGTTGGTTTTGGATGACATCTTGCATATCCTTTTGATGGCTAGTAAACTCCTAGCATCATGAAATTGAGATGATTTAGTCGGTGAGAATTACAAATGTTACATAACAAAGGCTAGACTTTGTATTTTTTCTTTTGTTTTCATCAAATGCTATTTCTTAGGACAGTAATCCTTTGTGCTCGTATGCGAATCTGAGCATCAGTAACCAACATGAATGATATTTGTGAGAGCATAAACAATGACAATGATAAGGGAGCTCGATATCGAGGTTGTAATCGATGCCATATGTTATTGCAGCACGTGCTGGAGCATGGTAAGCCACATGAGCGGTCACTGATAATAAAGAAGTTAACGGGGCAGATTGTTCAAATGAGCCAACAGAAATTTGCCTCCAATGTCATCGAGAAATGTTTAACATTCGGTACTCCTGCTGAACGCCAGGCCTTGGTGGATGAGATGCTCGGCACTACCGATGAGAACGAACCACTCCAGGTTTGTCAAATTTTTCATAATTAATCACAATTATGCTGATACAGGATGAAAGTTTGCAACTTTTCGATGTTGACTTTCTGATTGCTGTTTAAATTCGGTGTCTCGAGTTTAGTTTGAGTTTTTGTTAATGCAGGTGATGATGAAAGATCAGTTTGCTAACTACGTAGTACAGAAAGTGCTGGAAACATGCGACGACCAGCAACTAGAACTAATCCTGAACCGAATAAAGGTTCACCTCAATGCTCTGAAGAAGTATACTTACGGGAAGCACATTGTTGCTCGTGTCGAGAAGCTCGTTGCAGCTGGAGGTCAAATTTCATTTCTTTTCTGCTTTACTTAAATCTCTTACGCTATTAGTGACAAACAACTGACTGGTTCCCTATGTTTTGGCAGAGAGGAGGATTAGCATTCTTACCTTGCAACCTGCTGCCTAGTCAGCATAGGAGAAGAAGTTGTACAGCTAACTGAGGATAGTACCAGCGCCTCTTTCTCTCTCTCTCTCTCGTTTCTTTTCAATATCTAGTGTCAGCTCCGTCTATTTGTTAAGATAGACAAGAGAGCTAGTTGATGAGAATAAAAGTTGTACTTAAAACTGTACATTGTAGCTTGAGAATATAATACCTAGGTTGGTTGGTTGGTTGGTTGGTTCAGTCAGTAAGGCTTGCAGAGAAGATGAATTATTGTACAAGTTTTAAGGTTGTATAAAGAGAGGAGGAGGTAGTAGATTTGTCATCTTGACTGTACAAAAATATTTGGTTTTCTGTGTTTAGGAACCTTGTGGGATTTTTTTAAGTGCTTCCCTAAAAGAAAAACAATTTGCCATTTTTATGTTTATGCATTTGTTTAATATAAGGTAAGCTTATAAAATATGGTTTGTGTTGTGTTTTGACTTCCTACGAGACTACTTGTGATTTCAAAAGTTAACAAAAACATGATTTTTAATTTGAAATTACTTTATAAAAATGGGTAATCTTGATTATTATGTATTGAAATTTTGCAGCATAATTAATAATAATACAATTAATAATAATACAATTCATCTTAGTGATAAACTTTAGAAATTTTTTGAGATGTACAATTATTTTATTTTAGTTAAAATGTGATTGATAACTTTGAAATATCACAATAAAATGAACAATTTTTTGAAGTCATTCAAATTTTGATAAATATTTTTAAATAATAATGTTAATTTATAAAATTGTTACCTTCTTGAACAATATTAATTTTGGTGAAAAAATATTTTTTTCCTTGATTTGTAAATTTTTAAATCACAAACATCCTTTTACAAAGAAAAATATTACAATGATCATTTTACATAACAATCAAAATACAAGTCATGTTTTTTAAATTTATCCAAACACAAGTCATGTTTTTTAAATTTACCCTGATATATGGAAGAGTCTACAATACATAGCATGTATTGTTATGTATTGTAATCTTATCTAAAAGACATTTAAGAAGTCAAGTTATTAACTTTATAATTGTTAAAAGTGAAAGAAAAAAATCTATTTATCATCCTTACTAAATTAGTGATGCTTTCTTACCTAAATTATATTCTTTATATAATATTTCCAATTTTTAAATTAATTCTTACTTTAATTACTAAATTAGTATGTTTCTAGTAAATACTTTTTCCCAATTTAATAATTATTAAACAAACTAATTTTGATAATAATATTATATGAATTAATAAACTTTTTTATTTGAATTAATTATTATGTTTAACTTTTGCAATAATTTAAAATTGTTATAAGTACACTATACTCATCAGATAAAAATTGAATTTAAAAACAGCTTATACAATAATAAATAATATGAAAATAAATGGTAAATAATTTGAAAAATAATGAGGTGAACTCGATTTTTTTACCGACTATTCTTATTAGAATTATAATTTGAGGAGTTCTAACATTCCGGACTGTTGTCTTAAGAGAACCGTCCAAAATGCTCATTCCAGATGGTTCTTTTAATAGATCCGTACATATTGCTCTAAACCGGTGCAAAACGTTTTTTAAATAGCATTCCGGACGGTTCCTTTAAAAGAACCGTCCGCAATTCTCCTTATTCCGGACGGTTTAAAACTGTCCGCATTAATGCTTGATCAGTCGCGTCGTGACTTGTGCGGACGGTTCAAAACCGTCCGAAAAAGCAAAAAGAAAAAGAACCGTCCTCAAAAACCATTTCTACACTAGTGTTATTTCCAATTTTTTAATTAATTCTTACTTTAATTACTACATTAGTATGTTTCTAGTAAATATTTTTTCCCAATTTAATTATTATTAAACAAACTAATTTTGTTAATAATATTATATGAATTAATAATTTTTTTTATTTGAATTAATTATTATGTTTAACTTCTGCAATAATTTAAAATTGTTATAAATACACTATACTCATCGAATAAAAATCGAATTTAAAAACATTTTGTACAATAATAAATAATATGAAAATAAATGGTAAATAATTTGAAAAATAATGAGATGAACTCGATTTTTTTACCAACCATCCTTATTAGAATTATAATTTGAGGAGTTCTAACAATTTCATTTTATCGCAGAAGTTAAAAATAATAATTAATTGAAATAAAAATTTAATTGATTTATATAGTATTATTAAAAAAGTTTGAACAATAATAATTAATTTGAAAATTAAATAATAATTAGTTCTAAAAATAATGAGGTAAATTCGGTTTTTTAATTAATGATCCTTATTACAAAATGAGGAATTCTAACAACTCATTTTATTGCAAAAGTTAAATCTAATAATTAAATCAAATAAAAATTACATTGATTTGTATAATATTATTTAAAAATAGTTTGCACAATAATAACTAAATCAAAATTTATTTTACCAAGAACATATTTATTGATTAATTAAAGTAAGAATTAAATCTGAAAAATAAAAAATAATAGAAAATAGTACAATTTAGGCAAGAAATTGTTATTAAATTAAGGAGGATAAGAAAAATTTATTTCTTTTACTTAACAATTATGAATTTATATTATGGATAAGTTAACTTATTCAATAATAATTTCTTGTCTAAATTGCAATATTTTCTATTATTTTTACTATTTTCAATTTATATTTTACTTTAATTAATCAATAAGTATGTTATTGGCAAAATAAATTTTAATTTAATTATTGTTGTGCAAACTGTTGTTAAATAATATTATATAATTCAATGTAATTTTTATTTGAATTAATTATTATGTTTAACTTTAGTAATAAAATGAGTTGTTAGAATTTCCCAATTTATAATAAGGATCATTGATTAAAAAAACGGAATTTACCTCATTATTTTTCGAATTAATTATTATTGTTCAAACTTTTTTAATAATACTATATAAATCAATTAAATTTTTATTTCAATTAATTATTATTTTTAACTTCTACGATAAAATGAAATTATTAGAAATCCTCAAATTATAATTCTAATAAGGATGGTCGGCAAAAAAATTGAGTTCACCTCATTATTTTTCAAATTATCTACCATTTATTTTCATATTATTTATTATTGTGCAAACTGATTTTAAATTCAATTTTTTCAATGATCTTTATTATAAATTGGGATGAGTATAGTGTACTTATAAAAATTTTAAATTATTGCAGAAGTTAAACATAATAATTAATTCAAATAAAAAAAGTTATTAATTCATATAATATTATTAACAAAATTAGTTTGTTTAATAATAATAAAATTGGGAAAAAATATTTACTAGAAACATACTAATTTAGTAATTAAAGTAAGAATTAACTTAAAAATTGGAAATAATAAAATGAATGTAATTTAGGTAAGAAAACATCACTAATTTAAATAGATTTTTTTCCTTCATATTTTAACAATTATAAAATTAATAACTTGACTTCTTAAATGCCTTTTAGATAAGATTACAATACATAACAATACATGTCATGTATTGTAGACTTTTCCATGATATATATGCCTATTCCTACTAGGTATGAGTTTCTCATTGTCATAGATTTCAGAGTTTGTTATAGGGAAAATTGGCTATTAAGTCAAATTAATAAATTAAACCAAAATTACCAAAATAGTTCAAATAAAGCAGAGATGATCAGAGATTAAAATGGACATTCCATTAACTATTTAATGCTTAATCTGAGAATTAGTTAAGAGGGGAGAAGGTAATATGATAGGTAGAAGCATTCCAAGTGAACATAGCTATAAGCCCTTGGACACATTGCCTTTAAAAACATCAAACGGACATGAAAACAAGTGTTATTAATTATTACAAGTGATTTAGATTTGTTGCAATTGTAACCTGTGAAAGTGGAGCAGGCGAGAAAGAAAAGAAAAGGATTAGGCATCTGATTTAGTTGTGTGTATAGTCAACAGAAAGAAGACCTTCATTCTTCTTAGTATAATTCAAACATATTAAGATTGAAGAGTGTTTGATTGATAACGACGGGAATTGTTTTCTTCATTGTTGCCACTACAAAAGGATCTTGTTTCAAGATATTAAGTCATTATTCTCTTCAACTACAATTCAATTAAGTTAAGTTCAGTTCAGCTATGTGTAGTTATAAATTTGCACTAAAATAAGTTCAATCAAGTTAAGTTTAATTCAGTTTAACTTTCAGAAGTTGAAGATAACATGGTCTAAATTAGATTAAAAACTTTTGTCCAGCAACTGTTTGGTAACTAGCTGTAATGAGAGTTTATTAGCGAGTTATACTCACTTTTTGCAGTCTCGGCTTTTGGTAATTTATCAAGTATAAGTAACTATTTATTATTCCTATTTGTTTTTCCAAAAAAAAAGTATAATTAAGTAAATTCTAATAATTTTGTTAAATTTGGCAAGGGAAGAGTGAATCTCTCCATTTTTCCTCTTAGGCGTGCCTAAGCAAATGACAATTTGTGCAACTAATTTCCACCTTCCGTTTGTTTGTGATGCATAATGATAGATTTTTTAATTGTAGTTTGTGATACAAAATTCATGCAATTCATGTGATTAATATCATAACAAAGGTACAATTAAGATTATAGTGAATTTGCAAATTATACTTAGATGAACATTTGTTCAGTTCCGTCTTCAGTTATTGCAAAATTGAATAATATCAAACTAAGTAATGTACTAAAAATTCATTACAGTATAAATATATGATTATATTACACTAAACTCAATTAAACTGAATCAAAAATAAATGGAAAGAATTGGGCTTAAATTTTCATACACAAATTAGTTGATTTTGAAGTGGCAAGTAAGCTGTAATTCACAATCCTAACCACGGGTCTCAAAACATTTATTTTCATGGGTTACTACAAGTAAGGGTGTTAATGAGTCGAAATAAGACCGAACATGCCTAGACTTCGCTCGGCTAGGCTCGAAGCTCGCTGAGCTTAAATAGTTAAGATCGGCTCGAGTTCGGGAGTTTGCGAGTCTAAACAAGCCTACTTTACACCGGTCAAATTCTTGACTAATATTTTTCAAATACCACATTTTAACAAAATAAAATTCAAATATATAATCTTAAAAATAAGATATAAATAAAAAAATATTATTTGAAATAAATTCACTGTTACTGAAACCGAACTGGACCGACTGGTCAAACTGGAATCGGCAATGAATCTGGTCCAGTTGAATAAAAATAACGGTTTTATATAAAACCGTTTTAGACCGGTTCAAACTGGTGAACCAATTAACCGATCAAACCCCGATTTTTTTATTATCATGAAAATCATTTAATTTTATAATTAATGTTCTTGAATTTTTAAAGGTGAAAAATCAATTAATTTAAATTATTACTTGTTTTAATAGAATAGATATTATTAGTATTTAAAATTTTTAATTGTTTTGAGATAAAAAAAATATATTATTAATTCCTTTTTATATTTACTTTTTTTAATGTGTTATAGTTTAAATGAGTTATTTATTTATTTATAATTTATATTGATGATTAATTTATTTAAATTAATGAGTTATAATTTATATTTATTATATAT
>CATIWQ010012885.1:0-11911 GCA_949673415.1 Euphorbia schlechtendalii
TTAAGTCATTTTTATACTTCATATAAAAGATTTCACGTGGTATGTAGTTGTTTTTTATGCAAATGCAGATACTAGGTAAATCTTGGGAGTAAAATGATCTAAAGTGGAATTCTATGAAAAAAGAGTGAAAAAGGTGTAAAAGGTTGCATGGAACTCAAAGATTTGTCTTAGGATCGAAGCTGTCAAAGATCGGTGAAGTTGCAAGGAGAATTCTGAAGAAAATGCATTTCACGGTCGCGACAATAGTTCGCAATCGCCACTTATTCTTCTTCAAAATAGAAGTCTACCAATCAAAGATTCACGGTCGTGATAAGTATGTCGTGGTTGTGACTTGGACGGTTTTCTTATTTTATCTTCTTAACTACTAACCACTAGATAAGCATGATTAATCGCCACCAACCACCATCAACTACCAACGATAAGACACCTATCAGAAGTCAACCAATCATGAAAAGGTGCCTATCCATTGTGGATTATACCAAAGCTTCTCAACCAATCACAATGAAGAGATATAATTATTCACCAATGGACACGACTCTTCATTTGGATAGATGCAACCCTTCGAACTCTATAAATAAGGCTCCAAACCTCATTAATTTTGTGCAAAAGGGGTGAAAGATAGTGCATAGTGTATAGATAGAGAATAAATATCTAGTTTCTCTACGTTCATAAGTGTTAGCGAGAAAATGTTTAAGTGATTCCAATCCTTGTTTCGATCACTATATTTCTCTATATTCTCGAGCGATTACTGTATAAGTGTACTTGCAAATCACTTATCAATAAAATTTTTCATTCTTCAATATTTGTTTGTTCGATATTCACAAAGAATAGCATCCTAGCGGAGGTTCTATACGGGCCGAGACCGAATTCAAAGTAGAAGCAGGAATTGCAGGAATTGACGACTCCCATTAAAGATTGGATACGGTTTGATCAACTTTAGCTTTCACTTGCATACCTTACAACTTTGCTTTGCTTTCTACTTATACTTTCTACTTCGAAGTTTATGATATGTCTATGTGTCATAATGCATATTTCGTGCTAAGTCATTTATATTAGTAGTTTCGGGGTTAAAAATATTGTGTATAATCACTAGATCTGTGATATAACGCTGTTTAGTGAGCTAACATTTTTGGAATGGTAACTTGCTAAATGTGGCTATGTGAGAGCGACCCGTACTAAGTATAGTATTGACGTTGTCCAGGTTTATATAATTGTCTTAATTCGTTTGCGTTAGGTTTAGAAAAGTTATTTCATGTGTTGCTCTGCGGTGAATCATTGAACATCTGAGTGTTTTGAACCGAGTTTGTTAGATCAGTTTAGTGAATTGTAACATCTTTATTGAACTTGCATGTTTTCTCTGCTATACTTGTTCGTAGGGAAAATCTTTATATTTAGATTCTCTAGTCTTCCACATCTATATTTACTCATTTTTCATTCTAATCTTCCTATCCAAAATCTCCAATCCATTTTTATTTTATTTACTCTGTTTTCCCTTGTTGATCTTTAGACTTGGTTCCTTCCGTGTGGGTTCGATATCTTTTAAAACTACATCGCAATTGTATACTTGCAGTTATCATCATTTTTCTATTTGATAAGAGGTACTGACAACACCTGTATTTTACGTGAACAAGTTTTGAGCACTATTATTGAGGATAAGCCTTTCGAAACGAGTATAGTCAAATCTTGCAAACAAGTTATTAAACTTATCAGTAGAAAAGTGGCGAACAGTGGTGACTCAACACTAAGAGATGACGGATTCGGGTTCGAACCAATCTAAAATACATTTTCGCTCTCTTCAAACCTTTTTTTCAGGTCCTGACCATGTGCTTTTTACATAAACAGGCCGATGGACCGCACTTCTCATCTCTACGGACTCTTGGCCCACCGCTCCGTGTCGTCCGCTCATATCTACCCTGATTAGGCCAAAAGAAATAAAACATTCATTTAAATTCTAAATATGGTGGTTATTTTCATACATTTTTTAACTACTTTTCATTAGGGTATGTCACACCACTTACCCGAAAATAATTGGACATTTTCATGAGATCTAGTCACATCTCTAGATCTCGAATTATTGACCTATTGCCACATGGGTAATTTGGTCACTACATCGCATCATTATTGTCACACTACCCCACGGACAGAGGGCAGATCTCGAATCCACCCCCAAGGGTTGGACTTTCATTCACTCATCCTTATCACCTTATCTAATAACTAAAGCTTATGTTTTGTTTGATTAACAAAATTTTTACTTCGCATCATTGCACATTAACCCTTTGTGTATGCAACCATAACATTAACATTTCACGCATCAATCACTCATTATAAATCTAATATGCATACCCTTATCATCTTCTCATGTACTTCAGCTAGGAAAACGTCTATCTACAAGAAGGCTTGGAACAGATCTTCTCACCGACCAATCCGCATTTCTCCAATCACGGCCACTCTAGAAGGGGTTCCGTACATAGATTCTAGTGAAGACTCAGGTTCAGAATCAGAACAACACACTTTGTCTGGTTTTGGTAGTATGGCCAACTTACAAGAAGACAACGTGGGGGAAGAGCATACTCTTGTTGCGGGATAGAATCGGTAAATGAACCAATCATCGGTGAGCGTCGAGATTGCTAAAGCAATGAATACCTTTTTTAACAGTGACTAGTTTGCATCCCTCATCAACCGTCAAACCATAATTGGGTACCCTAAACAGAGGGCAAATGATGTAGTGCCCAATCCAAATGTCAGTTGTACGAATTTACCTGGGGGACCATCCTCTTCTACTAAATGTTCCCAACCTCCAACACAATCGCTCCCACTTACTTCTAGTTCAGTGTGGGGCAAGGCCAGCCACTGGTTGTTCATGCCATGTATGAGTTGGGAAACACTTCTCAACCACAGGTTGGCTGCCAATTCTTCCCAGGGCAGCCAGGTTAAACCTCTTTTGCACCAAGGGCAGTGGGGCCAACAAAGATTAGACCCTCCTCCAACTACATCCCGTTCATCCAAGGGATGACTCAGCCTCTAGTTCCAAGTTAGGGTGTGCCTTCATAGATATTCTAGGGTCAATGATACTATAGTTTGAGGACTCAATATGGTGGAACACCGAACAACATCCTCTAGCAGCCGGAGATGGCAGAACTATGGAAGCAGTTCTTGGCCACCCATGGTGGACATGTTGCACAAGGGCGGATGGGTATGATCCCAAATCAGTTGTCAGCCAGAGATAAAGACATGTTACCGCTAACTTTTACTATACCCCAATTTGAGAAATACACAGGCAACACGGACCCTCATGCTCATCTCGCACACTACCAGAATGTGATGAGAGCCTTAAGGATAAGTGACCATATGATGGCAAAGTTGTTCATTGTTATGCTTGGGAGTACTGTAAACGAGTGGTACAATCATCTCCCAATGGACATAGCTTATGATTGGGGGTGTCTATCCTAAACGATGGTAGATCATTATGGTTTCAACACCTTGATGGTCACTATTATGCAAAACTTAGAGGTCATAAGGTAGAAGCAGGGAGAGAGTTTCAAGCCTTACTTTGAGCATTGGATGGCCACGCAAGTTAGGTTACAGTCTCGTCTGAGTCTGCTGGAAATGATTGTTAAGCTTTTGGATGGTACTCTACCATCTTATCTTAAAAGACTTGGGTCAAAACCTTCCACGGTTACTAGGAGATGTTTGTTCGAGCAAAAAAGATAGAGCGTTATGACGCTTTGGAGGAGGTAATGGAGCAACCAACCAGCAAACACTGGTAAAAGTAGAATGAATCTAACCCCATGTAGGTGAAGGCGAAACAGCCTGTAGTACAGCTGGTGTGGGAAGAGAAGGTAGAAGTTGTTAGGTTGTATAAGGAAGTATATCATGGCATTTCCCTTTATACAGCCAACCTCGAGCTTCTGTTCACTAAATTATGGGAACTCAAGCAGATGTAAAGCCTGGAAAGGCATGTCCCTCCCAAGCCCGAAGATAAGAATAACTTCTGCCACTACTACGTGACTGTGGGACACCGGATGAAAAATTACAAGGAATTGCTGAAGGTAATTTAGAAACTGGTGGATGACAATATTATCCATGAACCATCCTTGAAGCCGAGTACCAAGACAAACCCTTTGCCTAACTTTGAGGTAAAGGTAAGAATGATCAACTCTAGGATTGAGGAGGAGAAGGTCCTAAAGTGCGTGTCTGAAGAACTTGGGGAATTTGTGATGATGATCGGATCAGGAAGTGATCCTAATTATGTTTTGAAGAGGCTAGAGGAAGAGTCAAGTCACCAAGGATTTAGAGGCGAGATCAAGGCATATGAGGTCAACCTTGCTAGGTTATCGTTTTTACCGGCCAGAAACCTACTTCGCTTCACGTAGGGAGGGATCTATTAGGAGAAGTACTAATCAACAGGGAAGACTTGTATGTAATGGCAATCGAGTCAGGTATGGACTCGGATGATGTAATGGAGATTCTCGAGTGGTAGTCAAGCAATCAAGAAGTTAAGGATAGGGAGGAGGTCTCGAGGGTCGGCTTCAGTTTAGTTGGCATGTCTATATTAAATGGGAATGACGCGTCGTCCTCCCGTTTATTCAAATTTTATACCTTGTGTAGGGGACAAGGCCTACCGTTGAATACGATAGCAGCACTATTTCCGTGTTCGTTAGTGGGAGTGGCGAGCCAGTGGTATGACCTACATTCAAAATAGACAAAAAGAACTATTCGCCACTTTTCTACTGATAAGTTCAATAATTTGTTCGCAAGATTTGGCTATACATTAATGGCGCCAAAAACTTGTTCACATAAAGTATAGGTGTTGTCAGTACCTCATATCAAATAGAAAAATGATGATAACTGAAAGTATACAGTTGCTATGTAGTTTTAAAAGATATCGAACCCATAGGGAAGGAACCAAGTCTAAAGATCAATAAGGAAGATAGAATAAAGAAAATAAAATAGATTTTATATTTTGGATAGGAGGGTTAGAATGAAGAATGAGTAAATATAGATATGAAAGTGTAGAGAATATAAATATATAGATTTTTCCTACAAAATAAGGATAGCAGAGAAAACATGCAAATTCAACAAAGATGTTACGATTCACTAAACTAATCTAACAAACTCGGTTCAAAATACCTAGATGTTCAATTATTCGCTGCACATCAACACACTTTTCTAAACCTAGCGGAAACGAATTAAGATAATTATATAAACTTGGACAACGTCAATACTATGCTTAGTATGGGTCGCTCTCACATAGCCACATTTAGCAAGTTAGCATTCTAAAAATGTTGGCTCACTAAACAGCGTTATATCACAGATCTAGTGATTATACATGATATTGTTAACCCTGAAACTACTCATAAAATTAACTCCAACGCATATAACTTGATTAATATAAAAGACTTAACACGAAATACACATTATGACACATAAACATATCATAAACTTCGAAATAGAAAGTAAAATTAGAAAGCAAAGGAAAGTTGTAAGGTATGCAAGTGAAAGCTAAAGTTGATCGAACTGTATCCACTTTTTAATGGGAGTCGTCAATTCCCGCAATTCCTGCATCTGCTTTGAATTCGGTCTCGGCCCGTACAGAACCTCTGCTAGGATGTTATTCTTTGCTATTATCGAATAAATGAATATTGAAGAACAAAAAATTTTATTGATAAGTGATTTGTAAGCACACTTATACAACAATTTTCGCTCGAGAATATAGAGAAATTTAGTGATCGAAACAAGGATTGGAATCACTTAAACATTTTCTCGCTAACACTTATGAACGTAGCGAATTCTCTATCTATACACACGCTATATCTCTCTCATGTACTCTAATGTTTCCCCTCTTCTTGAATTCCACGAAATTGTAAGGTTTAGAGCCCTATTTATAGAGTTCGAAGGGTTGCGTCTATCCATACGAAGAGTCGAGTCCATTGTTAAATGATTACATCACTTCATTGTGATTGGTTGAGAAGTTCAATCTAATCCACAATGGATAGGCACCTTTTCATGATTGGTTCATTTCTGATAGGTGTCTATTCGTTGGTCGTTGATGGTGGTTGATCATCCTTATCTAGCGGTTGGTAGTTAAGAAGATTAAACCAGAAAACCATCCAAGTCGCAACCGCGTTATACAAGTCGCGACTGTGAATCTTTGATTGGCTGATTTTTGTTTTGAAGAAAAACAAGTCGTGAACGCGAATGATTGTCGCGATCGTGAATTACATTTTTCTTTAGAATTCTCCTTGTAACTTCACTAATCTTTGATAACTTCGATCCTAAGCCAAATCTTTAAATTCCACGCATCTTTTTCACCCTTTTCACTCTTTTTTCATAGAATTCCACTTTAGATCATTTTACTCCCAAAATTTACCTAGTATCTGCATTTGCATAAAAAACAATTACATACCACGTGAAATCTTTTATATTAAGATAAAAATGACTTAACTATAGTGTTTAGTGTATAAAATTAATATGATAATAAGTGTAATTATACACTTATCATACCCCCACACTTAACTTTTGCCTTATCCTCAAGGTAAATTCAACAAAAGTGTATAACTTAGTACACAAGTTCATACCTCATTTAGCAAAAGACTATTGCAGGAAGTACCACATTCCAAATTGTAAAAGATTTCAAGTAGAAGTACGAAATTTCCCACAAACTAGTAATGTGCAATTTATATAGTTTAGTTACATACATTTGCTCTTAATGGAGAGTCAACCGAATCGCATCTTCATATAAGCGTTATATGCATACTCGAATATTACCTTCTCTTAAGCATAGTATAAAGTATAAAGGACATAGAAAGCACTCTTTAATTAATTTCTCTCAAGGTATTTTTAGGTAACCTAGGATGCTAAAACACTCTCAGTGGTTGCATTTTATGCTACATACCACTCTGCACTTTTTTCTGTGGTTGCATTTATGCTCCATACAACTCTCTCATTTTTTTCTTTAAGAATATGTTTTTGAAGTACTTCATACTATGCACCCATTTTTCATGCTATGCTTTCTTTTCTTTCTTTACTCAATGAATGGTTGCAGTTTCTGCTCCGTACCATTCCTCACCTTTTGCATAACTCGTTGCTTATCCTCTCTTTCTTTTGATTTTTCTTTAATACCCTGATCATTTATTGATCAATTTCAAAGTATTATGGCTATAGTTTCCTAAGACTTTAAACACACTCAATACTTATAGGACTTATTCGAGATTTGCATATAAAACTCATAGTAAGAATACCATTAGATATTACTCCACTTAAACTTATCGGAAGCATTAAACTAAAACTATGTAACTTATACTAATTCATGTTGTATCAAAATATATATTGAAACTTACTTGAAAAGTTGCTCTCGAATGTTACTCACCACTCATCCTTGCCAAATTGATAAATGTAGTGCACTAACATCAAACTTGTAAATATGATGGGAGCCAAAATTAATGCTAGTTTTAAAGTGTTGAAGGCTTTTAAATAGCCATCAGAGAATTCGAAATTCACATCTTTAACTAATAGATTAGTTAAAGGTTTAGCTATAACCGAGAAATCCTTAATAAACCTTTTGTAAAATCCTTAAACATTTTCTAGCTAACACTTATGAACATAGCAAATTCTCTATCTATACACACACTATATCTCTCTCATGCACACTAATGTTTTCCCTCTACTTGAATTCCGTGAAATTGTAAGGATTGGAGCCCTATTTTTAGAGTTCGAAGGGTTGCGTCTATCCATGCGAAGAGTCATGTCCATTGGTGAATGATTTCATCAATTCATTGTGATTGGTTGAGAAGCCTCAATCTAATCTACAATGGATAGGCACCTTTTCATGATGGGTTGATTTTTGATAGGTGTCTATTCGTTGATAGTTTATGGTAGTTGATCATCCTTATCTGGCGATTGGTAGTTAAGAAGATTAAAACATAAAACAGTCCAAGTGGCTACTGCGATAAACAAGTCTTGACCATGAATCTTTGATTAGCAGATTTCTATTTTGAAAAAGAACAAGTCACGACCGTGAATGATTGTCGCGATCGTGAATTTCATTTTTCTTCAGAATTCTCCTTGTAACTTCACCGATGTTTAACAGCTTCAATCCTAAGCCAAATCTTTAAGTTTTAAGCATCTTTTTGCACCTTTTTCACTCTTTTTTCATAGAATTCCACTTTAGATCACTTTACTCTCAAGATTTACCTAGTATCTGCATTTGCATCAAAAACAACTACATATAACATGAAATCTTTTATATGAAGTATAAAAATATCTTAAACTATAATGTTTAGTGTATAAAATTAATATGATAATAAGTGTAATTATACACTTATCAAGCATGTGGAATTACATTGATGCAGAATTCCGGTTAGAATTTGCATTCCTGGAGCCGTCAAAATAAGGTATGCGAGATCTGCTCGCTTGCAAACAAAGGGAGGGAAAGCCGCTCACGAGTTACATCAAGCGATGGATGTTCATCTATGTGGTAATGTCTACCAAACCTGTTGAGCAATCTGGTGTTCAGTTGATAATAAAAGGATCATGTGACTAGTACCACTACCACCTATTAAGGCTGGCAATCCCAGATTTTGATGAATAATCATATCACGCCCACCATCTCGATAGAGAACATGTACTAGGGTACCGTAATGTCCTTGTAGCAGAGTCGGGGATACCTACCAATTCAGTCCTTACCATGCTGTCGAGATCCAATCCGGGAATAAACATGTTGACTGATGAAGGGGAATGCATAGAAGATAATCCACTGATAGAAGTATTCTTAGCAGAGCCCCGAAGAGAGGCAGAGGAGGTTGGTTCTGGAAAAATACCAGTGAAAGCACCAATTAACATCGATGTCTATGTATACAAATCCAGGAGAAAGAGAAAGATAGACGAGGGAACCTTAGTCGAGGGTGAGACTATAGTCTATGGGAAAAAACCCATCAATTTGGACAATTATCAGTTGAAAGAATCTCGAATCCAATCTGACGAGGGGTATGATCAATACCCATGGGTGACCCCTACTGAAATGAGAGTAATCGAGGATGGGGTATTAAGAGTTACCCATAATGGAAAGGTTTTTCAAAGGGAGGAGGCCATAAAGTTAAACAATTCCACTCTAGATGAGGTTGCTAGGGAGCAACCAAAGCCATCGCTTCCCCTAAAGGTAGACGAGGATGAGCTAGACATTGATCCCCTAGTTAACCATTTGAAGGGGATTCAAGAAAAATTTAGCATTTGGAAACTACTAGAAATATCGTAGAAGCACGGGATGGGGCTTGTAGAAAAACTAATGGAAATTCCTGTGATAACCACAACTTCAGTAGTTGAAATGTGCGTAGCAATCGGGGAAGGGATTACTCCCCGCCAACTACCAGCCATAACTTTTGATTAGTCAGAGTTTCCACAAGAGCTCAGTGTACATAATAGGGCATTGTTTATCAGGGTGCGATTCTTTGATCGATCATTCCCCTACATGATGGTTGATGATGGTTCGGCCTTAAACCTATGCTCACTCAAAGTCTTACCTCATCTAGGATAGCGAGGGGATATGCTAACTAAGTCCGATACAGTAATTCAAGCATATGATGATTCTAAGAGGGGGTTGGTCGAAGTCTTTGAAGTAGAGGTCACTGTAGAAGGGGTGACCTCCAAAGTAAAGTTCACTATACTGGATATTCTAATAACATATTCTCTACTACTAGACCGACCCTGGATTCATACACTAGGGGCAGTCCCATCTACGTTGCACCAAAAGATTAAGCTCATTCATAATGGGCGATTAGTAACTATCGAGGCAAATGAAGAATCAATTGTGGTGGCCGCAGCATTTGAGGAAAGAGAGGCGCAAGGGCTAAGGGTGACAGTGACCATCGAAGGAAGGAAGAGGGATCGTAAAACTCTAAAGAGATATCATTTTTTCCTTGAAAGTCTGAAAGCTCAAATGAAGAAACATGGTTTTATCACGGGAAGAGGTTTGGGAAAGCACCATCAAGGGATTATCAGAGTCATAAACCCTGTTCTGGTCACACCTGGGCTAGGCTTGGGCTTTACCCCAAACAAGAAAAGGTCTAAACACAAGTGACCCTTATTTTGTAATATGGTAAGCCTCTGCGAGGCTGAAGCGAGTAAGGCGTATCTAGGATAGCCTGTGCCAACCATTCTAAATGGGGAAGAGGTCAAAAGGCTCTAAATCTTAAACGATGTGTTTAACTTCGTCACTGGCAAGCTGATTGAGCAACCTGAGGAGCCATTATTAATTAGAAAAGATCTAGATCTTGTCCTGGAGATGCCCACAGTTGAACAGACCAAACCCGAGAAGGAGGTGGCACTTGAGGATGTAGTCGTGGCATTTACAAAAGCCATCAGCAAGTTGATGAAGAAGAAAGGCGACACTCCAGACAAGACCATATCAAATACTGTTAGACTCCTGACGGAGAAGCTTGGGCAGGCCACACATGAAGCAGAAGCAACTTCTGACACTCCCACCATAATAAATGAAGACCTTCCGCATGTAGAGGAAGAAAATAATGATGTAATTTTGAAAATTTCATATGTTTTTGACAATTTTGCATATGAGGCTAATGCAATGAAATAGAGTGAATTTGCTTACTTGTTTGATATTCTACCAGATGGCACCATGCATTCATGTGATCATACGCATAATATCTTTAACATACATGACATATCATTAAATGAAATTAACTTAGGTATAAACAAATCACCAAAAATGATGACAATTTCGAATGATTTGACTCCTGATGAAAAGGAGAGATAACAAATGCACTTAGACGTCACATGGTAGCCTTCGCTTGGTCATATGATGACATGCTGATAAGTTTATAATTACACTTATTTTCATATTAATTTTATACACTAAACACTATAGTTTAAGTCATTTTTATACTTCATATAAAAGATTTCACGTGGTATGTAGTTATTTTTTATGCAAATGTAGATACTAGGTAAATCTTGGGAGTAAAATGATCTAAAGTGGAATTTTATGAAAAAAAGAGTGAAAAAGGTGCAAAAAGGTGCGTGGAACTTAAAGATTTGGCTTAGGATCAAAGCTATCAAAGATCGGTGAAGTTACAAGAAGAATTCTGAAGAAAAATGCAATTCACGGTCGTGACAATCATTCGCGGTCGCGACTTGTTCTTCTTCAAAATAGAAATCTACCAATCAAAGATTCACGGTCGTGACTTGTATATCACAGTCGCGACTTGGACGGTTTTCTGGTTTAATCTTCTTAATTACCAACCGTCAGATAAGGACGATAAATCACCATCAACCACCATCAACTACCAACGAATAGACACCTATCATAAATCAACCAATCATGAAAGGTGCCTATCCATTGTGGATTAGATTGAAGTTTCTCAAACAATCACAATGAAGTGATGCAATCTTTCACCAATGGACATGACTCTTCGTATGGATAGACCAACCCTTCAAACTCTATAAATAGGGCTCCAAACCTTACAATTTCATCCAATGAAGGGAGTGCATCATTAGAGTGCAATCATATGGTTATGTATAGTGTGTGTAGATAGAGAATTCGCTACGTTCATAAGCATTAGCGAGAAAATGTCTAAGTGATTCGAATCCTTGTTTTGATCACTAGATTTCTCTATATTGTCAAGCGATTGTTGTATAAGTGTACTTGCAAATCACTTATCAATAAAAGTTTTCATTCTTCAATATTCATTTGTTCGATATTTGCAAAGAATAGTATCCTAGCGGAGATTATGTATGGACCGAGACTGAATTCAAAGCAGAAGCAGGAATTGCGGGAATTGACGACTCCCATTAAAGAGTGGATACGGTTTGATCAACTTTAGCTTTCACTTGCATACCTTACAACTTTGCTTTTCTTTCTACTTATACTTTCTATTTCGAAGTTTATGATATGTCTATGTGT
>CATIWQ010012886.1:0-18797 GCA_949673415.1 Euphorbia schlechtendalii
CTGAACAGTTTTAAATTTTATATATATATCTATATATATATATATATATATATATATATATATATATATATTTCATTGTGTTAAGTATGATAAAACTATACAATTTACCATCATACCATAAACTATACATTTAATCATTCACAAAATTGTGCATATTACCGAACCAAGACACTATAAAGCACTCTAACTGATATAAAACAAGCGATTTCAAACCAACAGATGAATTAGTTCAACTATACAACTTTTCATAATATGTAGTTTTACATGAAAATATATTTTTATATATATTTCTCATAGTAAATTTATCAAACACCTTGTGAGCATCTTTTATTCTACCATTAACTATATAAATTTGCATTAAAAAGAGAATACAACAAAAA
The DNA here is from genome assembly GCA_949673415.1 of Euphorbia schlechtendalii. Classification (NCBI taxonomy): domain Eukaryota; kingdom Viridiplantae; phylum Streptophyta; class Magnoliopsida; order Malpighiales; family Euphorbiaceae; genus Euphorbia; species Euphorbia schlechtendalii. The sequence goes on from CATIWQ010012886.1 coordinate 381, forward strand.
AAACATAAATTGAGATGAAATTGAAAATAACCCAGGGATGAAGTTCGATTTCGGGGTTGCTATGACATATATAGTTCTCTAATCGATTCCTGCTCGATAAGTCATCATTGTTAGCAACAAAAACTGTATTAGACGTGAAAAAAAATAGGACGAAACCAATACTGACGTGATTAGAGATTTGAAAGAAAAGAAAGAAAGACACCATGAAACTAATGATACTAAACAAGGTATGAAACAATAATAATAAGATGGTATTTTATTAATTGAACATTAAAAATGTGATAAAGAAATAATAGATTTTGAAAAGAGATATTTTATCAAATGGAAACCTGCTACCGGTAAAAACCAACAATTTTCATATTAAAATTTCATCAACCCAACCAATCTCCAAAATGATGAATTAAGGCTGGTATGCAGTGGTGATATTTATTCAATCTTAATGACGCAACAAATCAGATGGGTCACCTACACCTCCAACATCTTTATAGAAGTTTGTATCAGTAAACTAAAAGATTATATTTACCTATATACTTTGACATGACATAAATCAGATATGTAATATGACATTGGAGTCTCAAAGTTTTACTCCCTTTAATACATGTCATTTTGGATTTTTCATCAAAATTAATAAGACATTTAATGCACTATAAAATTACTATTTTATCCCTTTTACTTTATAATAAAATTCTCTCTCTTCTTAATTACAAATTTATAAATTAATCTACACTTAATTTCTTTCCTAATTAATTCAAGGGTATATTAGGAAAATCTTGTTAAAAAATGTATTGATATTTTAAAATGACAAGTATTAGGAACCAAAGTATTAGGAAGTAAATATTAGGAATCGGAGGGAGTAAATCATAGCAAACTGATTGTATCGTTTTAAAACATGATACAATGCTAGTAAGTTGTGCCTGCTTGAAGTCAAATATTAGGCTACATAATGTCCATCATATATTGGCCAGGGACAATTTAAGGCTATAGGCCAAATATATACATTATATTCTTCGGAAAAAAAAAGTCTAATGCTCTATATTTATATATATTAACAAGTCGAATATGTAACTTTATTAGCCGTGTGCAATTATATGTACGAACAAACCACAAAATTGCAAATAGTTTGTTTCATGAAAATTGAATTCTTACATATGTTTATCTGCAGAAGTAGAGACCCAAGTTTCAAATACCCTTTCACATTTATGGCATGTTTTTTATTGGATTGCCACTTCATGTATAGTTTTAATGTAAATTTTATTCCTTTTTCTTCTATTTTATTTATTTTGTTATTCACAAAAAGCAATATGGTGTATTGAGGCACTTTATAGGATACATTTTTTTTAAGGCTGTAGGATTTGTTCCCTTAAAACTTAGCCAAAAACTAGTTTCAGTAATGTTAGCCTATTGATTAACAAGTGATTAGTAAGTGTTATAAATAGTTTGAACGATATACAAGGCAAGTAGATCATCTGATAGCTATGTGAGATCAATTCTAACAATAAGTAATTAATTAGACATTAATTCTTAGTTTATCAGACTTTCCACAATTAATATACTAAAAATCTTTTATTTTTATTCCGTTGCTAGCACTATGTGTATATTGTCATTTTGTTTCATAGGAACAAATGCATGAATCACGTTAATTCTGCAATCAAAAAAGAATTTAAGTCAAACTTAATTGTTCTACATTTATGTGCTAGCTCTTCCTAACAAAAGAAGAATCCATTAAAAAAATCAAGATTTGTTCTCAGTTGCTTATTTTTTAACTAGTAAATCCCAAAATGGATCTAAATGAACACCACTAATAAGTATTTGAATTATTAGTAAACTATGTTGTTTAAGAAAAACAAAAAGAAAAATCTAGTTTCAAGCGCTACTATATGTACTAAAAATATAGTTATTCAGGTAAAATGAATAATTTATCAATGTGTACATTCATCGAACAGATCAAAGATGACCAGAAGAGAACTAATAATGTGTTAATCTAAAGTATTAATATAAAATTAATAATAACTACCCCATTAGAACATTCCATTAATTAATTAAATAATAAAGCATATGTGCCAAAGTGCTTAAGGAAATCAATTGGTATTCATCATTGGCAGGCTTTAGGTAATATTTAATTCAATAAGATATTAATCTAATGCTAAACCTTAAAACTTTTTGAGTCTAATTGAGAGACTTTTGTTTTAATGAAAGCTGGAATCACTCATCATCAACCAAAAGTTTACCGTGGGAAAATATTTTGACGTGAAGAAAAGGAACATTTTAACAAATTATGTCATTCTTGGGAATATTCACCATACAAAAAATTGGAGAGAGATTCGATCGAGTAGAGTTAGTTGTAAGAACCCAATTTTATTCACGCAATTCCGGAGAATTTGGCCATATGCATATGTAGTGGCTGTTATAAGAATCTCAAATCGGCATGAAAAAAATTTCGAATATTCATGTCTGTTTGCGTTTCCTTTTACATCTTTCATTCAGTTCCTTATATATGGATTTTTTTCTCATTTCAGTGCTTCATGTTTGCCTCTCTTCTATTTGTCGAAAAAAAGAAAAACATGAAATGAGATGTGCAGATGGGAAAACATATGATCCCCCAACTATACATACTAATAACATCTTGGAAGTCCTATTTTGTATGTTAGAAATTTTTTTTATACAATGATTGGCAATTAGAGTATTAAATGTAAATTAGTAAAAGGCAGTACTTTGTTGTACAAAAGCAACTCATGACATTCATTAGAAAATTAAAAATAAATAACCATAATGACTTTTTTGGATCATTAGAATTGAAACCTAACCCAGATCAAAGTGTCTTTGTATTTCTTTCCACAAAGAACCAACCCTCATCGTAGGAACTGCTCCAGAGAGCATCTATATATAGTCGACTCGCACATGCTTGTAACCAAAGGTCGGGTTTGAAAAAAAAAATAACATTATCATTGGTCTAGTTATACTCAAGCCTGTTCATGTCTTAATTATGTGACAAATTATATTGAATATATACATTTACACAAGGATTTGAGTTTTAAACATAATGAAATGTCGTTAATATAAACTTGGGTCATGCCTTTTTGTGAGACAGTTATGCCCAACCTTAGCTTGGCTCATGAACAAAGTATATAGATTCATAGCTCTATAAATCAATTGTTTATTATTCCCCAAAATTAACAAATGAATTTTCTTTGGAGTTTTGACCCCAAACATGCTCATAAGATTTAGCTTACATAACACAAACACATGTAACATTACAAATAGAGATATTTAAGTATTTAAAGTTTATGGATAAAGTTGAATCCTAAAGATAAATTAAAAAAAGAATTTAATCAACAAAGATAGATACATCTAGTAAAAAAAATAATACTCACAAAGTAGAGGTTTGAAAATGGTTGATAACTAGCAAGCAATATAAGCTGCCGGAGAAGGAGAGGACCTTTTGTGGATGATGCAATGCAACCATATATGTCCTTTGCCTCCTCTCAAAGGGGATTATTATAAGTAATTTTTTAATTACTCAATTCTAATATACCAATTTTATTTTTCCTCGTATTGGGGTTAGGTTTATAGGCATGATTTTCTGTATCCTATTTATCAACTAAGTTTTGGACACGTGACATTAATTTCTTATACAAATACATTAGTAAAGCTACGTAACCTTATTTTTTAATTATATTTTTGTTTTGTGGGAACTTTTCCCTTACAATTTAATCGTGGGTTAAATTGATTGGACCACTAGAGATTTTAATTAAATTTTCAAATAAAGTGTAATCTAATGGGACACGTGTAGTGAGATTTTGGAGTTGCTGATTTTAGAAAAATTAATGGTAGACTAACACATGTTAAGTTCCGTAATATTGAAAATCAATTTTTTTTTAATTGTGGTAGTTTACTAGTCAAAATGTATACAAAAAGTACAGATATATTAGTATAAATGAACCGTTTACTCCCCAACAGGTTGCACTGTGCACAAAAGCGAGTCAACTTTTTACAATATACGGAAATCAAAGGTTATTGTTTGTTATTAAATTAATTTGCTGTGTTGTGTGTCCTAAAAGTAAACAGTAGATTCTAATATTATTTTACTTTTGATGCATATATTACGTATGTTTTGGATTACATTTTGTAACAATATGATGTATACATGTAGTTTTATTTATAGCATTATCCAGGAGATGAAATTGCATAACGTGGCAGAACACGAGCCAAATGCGTACAAGGTAGTATGCTAATATCACCCTTCTTATTTATGAATTTTGATTGTTGATTGTTCAAGAAAATGCTCAAACCATATAAAATGTGATTCAAATATATTCTAACAGGGTCATAATTATTGTTTAGGTATACAATGTCATAACATTATTTGATTCAAAAAATTTATCATTAATTGAAACTCAATCGTAGAACGATGTGTTTAAAGCCAACAAAATACAAATTTACTTTATCATGTGTTATAATTTGATAATGAATAAACAAAATTAGCAGCTAATATTCAACTATCTCTATCGGCTCTAATATTGTATTGCGGAAATATTTGACATACAAATTTGAACTTATAACTGGGAATTGAAATTGTAAATTTGACATTATCAAGTGGGAGAGTCAAAGATTAATAATGATTTGGTTCTGATCTTCCTATAATGTCATATTTGAATTATGTTGATATTTCTATCATATACAAGATATGAGTATAAAATTACATAATCAAATGAATATAACTAACTATCTATTCTCTCATCAACTTAATTGTTTCAATATATTGCAATGTTTGGTCTCTATGCAATATCTGATGTCTCCTTTCACATGAGGCCATTTAGGTACTGAATAAAACTTCACATTTTTGCCCTTATTTTCAACTTTGAATCCATATTGTTCTAACCAATTTCTTTTTATACATCGTTAGGCTCATGTAATGATATCTAGCATTAGAGTGTTTTATGAAACATTCTTTCTTAAGGAATATTCAAGTCATTTCAAATCATTTTATGAGTAAAATATTTTCATGTTGTATGTGAAATGATTAAAATTGAATTCTTTGAATAATAATCATTTCCAACATATGTTAATAAAACCACATCTTGAATAATCTTTCAAGTAACCATATAAATTTAGGATGTGTAGTTGGTTCAGCAGCGACAAATGACAATGCATTAAAATGGCTAAATATTGATGAAATTTGTTGTTGACAACACTAAGGCTTCAAATTGCACTTTTTTTTCTTAATTTTGAATAAATAATAAATCCAAAAGACATAAAAATTAGGCCGGGTCAACATAAATATTACTTATAAACCCAACTCGGTCCGCAAGAATTATATATATCCGAGTCGGATTTGACTTTAAAACTTCATCCTCAAACCTAGCTCAACAGATATTAATAGGTTTTGGCTGAACCAAACTAAAATTAATATATGTTTCTCTAAACTGATTCATGGAAGACTCGCTTTAAACATGACTAGTAGTAATTTTATTATGAGGTAAACGTTCATATTACAAATTAATATTTACTTGTAATAATAGGAGTCCCTAAACTTGTCTCTAAACATCATTTTTCTTTGAATTTTCAGAAATTCCAAATCACCCCTTGAATTTACAAAAAGTGTATTCATTTACTCTTTCAATGTCACGTTTCAGCTATCTAGTTGGTTTGAAAATCCAAAAAATATCATTTTTTAGATTTTTCTCTCTCTCAGATTCCGACATGTTAAGGGGTAAATTGATGTACTTTTGCAAATTCAAGGATTTATTTGAAACTTTTAAAAAATCACGGGAAAATGACATTTTTGGATAAGTGTTCCAAATATGTTTAGCCTGAAAGAAAAATAGGGGTGACGGATAATTGTTTGAACAAATCATTATATTTTATTATTTTTTAAGTGAACTTCGAGAACATGCCTTGTGGTTTGAAGAATTTGCAAAATGGTCATTCTGAAATTTTTCATTGCAAAAGAGTGTTTTTGGTTTTAATTATTTGCAAATTTAAAAAATAAATAATTTTTTCACAAAAAATAAAGTATCCAATCAACTTTCAAATTTATAAAAATAAAAGGGATAAATAAGTATTTTTATTATCATAATTAATGTGACATTGGTATTGGAAAACAACGTTAAAGTGATAATTATTTATAAAGGGAGCGGGTAACAACTTATTACATGTGATTAATTGTAATACACTCATTGGTTAGCAAAATACATTATAATAAATGAATATAGAATACGGAATTTGGAAGCTTGTTTTGTTGTTTCTTCCCTACATATATATATGGAAGCAACAGTCCCTTGTTCCATTTACAGATCCCAATGCGCCCTTTTCTCTCATCACTCTATTCAAAACACTTCTTTGTAATCTCTTCTTCTCCGGTAAGTAAATCAATTCTATTCTCCCCAAATTATTATTTACTCTCCATCTTATTCATTATTTGAGATTCATTTTCACTTTCTAAAGATCTTGATTGAAAGTTTTTTAAATATAAAGAACAATAAAAAGAATAAAGGAATGAAATCTTTCCATTAATCTCGATCCTCTCTGTAAAGCTTTTCTCTATAACTGTCGTTATAAAAAAAAGTATTCTTATTATTCTTTTAATCTTCATTTTCTCCTTAATAATCTGACTCCATTTTCAATACTCAATTTAATCCTATCATTAGTTTAAACAAATATCCATACATAATATATTTAAAATTGATTATATTTCTATTTTAGGACTTTGAATACAGCTAATTAAGATTAGCAATTTAGCATAACATAAATATCTATCTTTGCTTAATCTCCATTAAATTCTTATTTTTAATACAGATCAGGCGGCTGCTAAGCAATTACAGCAGAGATGACAAAGATCTCAAAGGTACGCTCTTTCTTTCTTCCATCCGAAATTTTATTTCGGGCGATATCTCGGTACGGCCGATTTTTCATAATTTGTGTATTCTGTTTTGAATGTGGATTTTCAGCCTGCGTGGCCCAAAATAGTTGCCCGGAAATGGCTTAATTTACAAAGCGGAGCAGACGAATTTCATTCAGATTACGACATAAGAGGTAAAAAAAGAATTTCCGATATATCGGGTTTATTGTACCGGAATCGGTGAATTAACATGTATGTTCGTTTTTGCTGTTTTATTAAACAGAAGATAAAACTGGGAGAAGAGTCGAGAACTATTGCTCTATCGTACCGGAAAATTTTACAGGTACTTCATTTTCTTACTGACTGAAGGTGATCGATGCCGTCAAATTTAATAAACTTTGGTTTTCCATGGCCAACCTTAATATGTGATGAATTTGAACAAACTAATCAAAAAATATGCCTCGCACCGCACGTGTCTGAAGTTATTCAAATTTAGTATAAGATGAGTTTAGTTTTTAAACCCCGTTCATTTGTTGTACAATCTTGAAGGGAAATACTTTACACGTTAATCAAAAGAAATTTTTTCAATAAAAAGATAACATTTTCCAAAATCAGGTCGTCTAAATAATGATGCTCCTCTCTTATTCCCTTTGCATATAATCTTGTATCCTTGTTTATTCATGTTAAATTACAAAATTGCTCCTTTTCTTTGTCAAATTGTGAGTTAAAATTTTGTACATCCACTTTGTAGGTGAGGTGGCTAGGGTTCGAATCCTGACACTTACAATTATTTCAAAAAATTGTGAATTAAAATTTCACAAATTTTTTGTATGATTTTTTTTGTCTTTTCATATATTGTTGGCACAATTTGAAATCATGATTTTCATAATTATTTTTTATTATTATGTTTTAAGACTTGTTTTCAATTTTGAAATTTTCACTTTTATGACGATAGTGATAGAAAATTTTATTAAAACACTGAAGTATAAATGACCATACATAGATCAATGTCCAAAAATTTTTACATCATTGCAATCAAAAGTAAGAAAAATTGTTTAGTGTTGTAGTCAAACATAGTAACATATTTTATTCTCCCCTGCACAATTATTTCTTTTACTTAATTTTTCTTGCAAACAAACGAGACATTGATATTAAAATGTAAGCTCGGCTCGCCTGGTCGGAATAACAATTAATATATAAAAATATATATATTTTTTATTTAAGTGCAAATTTATATAGTTGAAAATTTTTAATTTCTATTTAAACATTCAAAATTAAAAATATGTCTTATATTGCAAACTTAGTCGCAGTTACTTTGTTACAACTATAAGTATTTTGTTACTAAAATTTTGCTTTTTTATCAAAATTTTTAATATGTAAATATGTTGACAGACTTGGAATTTGATATTTTACAAAGTTCAACCTGGAACCCAACTTTTATCTTCTACTTTTTTTATTTCAAAATAATCATCGCTTCAATTAGATTATTTATCAATACCAAGATCACATTAATTAAATCAATCAAGATACTTATTTATCCATAAGATTTTTGTTATTTTAACAGTTGATTAAAACTTTATCTTATTTATCATTTTTCGATGTGCAATACATAAGGGTAAAATGGATAAAATTTTAAAAAATCTACATCGAAATCCAAAAATGATAATTGTTTTGAAATTTTTCAAAGTATTTAAAAGATTGTCATTAAAAAAAGTGAGAGTAAGATAGGTTAGACATGAGCTACTTACTTGTACTACTTAGGACTAATTGGATCTTACTGGAACCATACCCAGCCCGACACATGCCAAGTTTAGTTCTGAACCGTCCGATGGAGGTGTCCCATCAAGATGATTGGACATCCAACTATAACGTGAAACTCCAAGTACGGTTTTTGTAGTTAGGTACCAATTAGACTTAAGACCAAAGCTCTTAAATGCCACGTGAACCATCAGTCGCTTTTTCTGTTGTTTTAAAAATTTTTGTTCTACTTTTTTTTGGGGTTCTAATGATGGGTTTTTTTGGAAATAATTAGAAGGGTTACTGATGGAAAACAAACGATTTACAGTGGAGTCTGAAGAATCAACTGTTCCCGATCCCCTCGATCTCAGGTCTCTTTTTTTATGCCTTTTATTTTCGTTCTTTTTATAGTTTATGATTGGAGAATATTATGGTTATACTATCAATAAATTATGTTGAAATATAAATGTCTCGTGGGTATTAAGTTAGGTTGGTTCAACTAATTTGACTTAAATAAATGTATAGAAAAGATGCAAGGTGTTCTATTGCCAAACAAATTATTCTTAATAACAGAACAAGCTAAATGATATGGTAATTTTGTTAAAAATCAATTCTTCATTACTTTGTCACTTATTATTATTGAATCAATGATGTGATGATTGATCGAAGATGATAAAAGGTAAAGTGTGATTTTACTCCCCAATTAACAAAAGCATATATCTCTTCCATTATTCTCACACTAAAACATTTAGGTACACCAGGACAGAAATCATTAATATTAATGATAGACGTGGAGTTTAGCAATAAGGCAACTAAAGGAAATGCAATAATGAATTGTTACCGCGGGGAAGCATGTATTATTTGGATACAAAATGAGTAGTTTTTGCTTGATTTATCCAATGATTTTGGTGGAGTATGTCAGAGCCAATCTGGCAATCCTTCATTTAAGAAGAACATGCACATTCCATTCATTATAACAAAGTTGACGCTTTAGTTTTGAGAAAGTAACGTGGTGGGGTTTTTTTTTACAATACTAATGAGTATGATCCAAAATTGTAATTCAGAGAATGGCAATAGATTTATATTTTTTTTTCCTTTTTGATGAGTAAATGAAATTCTAATAATTGATGGAAATGAGCAGGATGTTTGTAGGGACATGGAATGTAGGAGGCAAGTCTCCTCGTGATGATTTAAATTTGAGAGATTGGCTTACTTCACTTGCTTCTGCTGATATCTATGTACTCGGGTATTATTTTTTTCCCAATTTAATCTTGAATCAATTCACTATCCAATATTAAATCTAGTATATTCTTAGTGGTTTCAAGCATCATTGTAGATTACATAAACCCAGTTTGCATAATATTTTATTCAAAAAGAACTTAGGTTTTGATTGGTCCTTTTGATTATACACTTGGGATCAAATAATTGCAAAATGAAAGGTATTAAGATGTTATTGTTGGCTGCAATTTAATGTTATTTTGAGTAATTAAAGATGTTCAATCAATAAATTAAGCTACAAATTTTGAGTTTTAGTGTATGTAAAGAAAATAAGTATGTGCATAAACAAATCATTTAAAACTAATTTTATTCAAGTAGTACTACAACGTGCTAGTCAACTTCTTCAATGTGTTATTGTCTTTAGTTTGTGCTATCCTAAGGATGTTTTTTTGTTTGTTTCATTCACATATAATTTTTGAAAATACACGAAGGAAATTAGGGAGCACAATGGCGAATTAAAAATTTTTTTGCCGATGTATTTATATTTATATGAATCTTTTAAAAATATATTAAGTTAGAAATTTATAAAAAAAAATTTATAAATAACAGCGAGGAAAAATTGTGAAGGAAATAGTAGAGTTGAAATTTATAATCTATACAGATATTCATTACAAAAAGGAATTTGCTTTTAGATAACCGTGTAATTTTAATACTAATAAGGGATTCAAACATAATATTTTATGAGATCCAAATACAATTTGTTAAAATTTTATACAATTTTCATAAAAAAAAAAGTGAGATCCATGGATCCCACATGTCACTGGGTGGCTTCTCCATTGAGGGGGCACCAACCCCAAACTCGTGCTAAATATATCCACCTACAATAAAAACAATTGCAATATGTTAATAGAAATTATTTTATTGGAAATTTCGGTTTCTAAACTATTGAAAAGGTTATGGGGTTACTAAAAAATGATGGCATTACTATTATGCTCAGGTTCCAGGAAATAGTGCCTCTAAATGCAGGAAATGTATTAGGAGCAGAGGACAACGGGCCAGCTGAGAAGTGGCTGTCCTTAATCCGACAAGTACTTAACACAAATCACCATGAATTTCCCCAACATTACTGCCTAGCTGCTAGTAAACAAATGGTTGGGATATTGTTGTGCGTGTGGGTTCGGTCCCACCTTTTTCAGCATATCACCAATTTGAAGGTCTCTTGTGTTGGCCGTGGCATTTTGGGCTACCTTGGCAATAAGGTTAGTTTCCATCAAAACCAGTTTTTAACATCTCTCATTTTTTAAGGGTAGAATTCTTGAAAATATCTGTCACTTTCGGATTGCAGTGCATTTTTGTCGATATTTTTCCATCTTTAACTTTATTTACTCATTCATTGTATATTACAAAAAATAAAGAGTTTATTCATGTATTAATGAAAAAATACTTTTACAGGTATCTTAGTATTAGTATTTTTACCGTCTCATTTAATGTGATCTTGGTATTAGTAAACTTGTCAAAAGTGATGGATATTAAAAAAAGGGAGGTATTAGCTCTTAAAGACAGGCCTTGAGTTAAATGTTTATGAAGTAATGGAACATTTAAATGAATGTAAGAATGAGTATGTTAATGTGCAAATGTGGTGAAACAACAGGGGTCGATTTCGATTAGCATGACACTGCACGAGATGACATTTTGCTTCGTTTGTACACACTTGAGTTCGGGGGAGAAAGAAGGGGATGAGATGAGAAGAAATTCAGACGTGACTGAAATTTTGAAGAAAACTAGGTTTTCTCATTCTTGTTGGTTTCCTGCCCGACTACTTCCTCCTCAAACTATATTGGATCATGAGTAAGTCTATTATATACGATCATATTAATTCATGCTAGCTAAAATCTTCTGCATTGTCTGGTTGTCTCATTTACTTTTTTGTAATAAATTTATTCATATCAGCAAGGTTATATGGCTGGGAGACTTGAATTATCGGCTTGCAGCAAGCTATAAAGATATGCAATACTTACTAAACAAACATGATTGGCAATCACTTGTACAAAATGATCAGGTAATAAAACCTCCTCCATGGTGTACTTAATTGCTAGTCGTGTATTATTTACATATGATTATGCTTAATTAAATTGAAGTAAGTTGGCTTGTAAGATCAATTTGGTCAGTTTCTAAAGTAAAGAGTAACACTGAAATTTATGCTTAATTTTACAAGCCCGGTTCAGGCTATAGCTATATTGACCAATTATAATAATGTTATAATGAATGTATTATGGCAGCTAAAGACAGAACAAAGAGCGGGTAGAGTATTCAAAGGATGGGAAGAAGGGAGAATATTATTTGCTCCAACATACAAGTACATTGCTAATACCGATCATTACGTTGCTCAAAAATCTACATCCAAAGAGAAACGCCGAACTCCGGCTTGGTATGTGACTCTTCATATCTCATCAATCGAATTTATTTGGACCGAATAATTAAATTAGTAATTTTGAGTGGGCAGGTGTGACAGAATTTTGTGGAAAGGTGAAGGTCTTAAGCAAATGTCGTATACAAGGGGCGAGTCGAGATTTTCGGACCATAGGCCAGTTTATTCACTCTTCTCGGTACAAGTCAAGCGTTCAAATTCGAACAAACCGCCCAAAATTTACCCCCCAAGGTCTTCAACTAGTGCTGTTTTGCATTCTTCGCGTTTTGCCAAAGTTCAAGCGGAGGAGTTCTTGATTATTTCCAGGGCACAAAGCTTCATTGACACTGTCCCGAGGTTTAAGTAGACCCCACCAAACAGAACATCATCTCTGGCGAGATTCATCATAATAGCATATGAACCAGAAACATTATAAAATTGTGGGCACAGAAAGGGGTTGACAATGGATGGAACTCTGAACCTTTTGGAGGTAGGAGAAGAATTTTGTATAGTTAAATTTGAATTTAGAAGTGTATGTACTGTTTTTTTGGCATAGGAAATGGGAGGATCATTTGTTTGCTCCTCGAATTGATCTTCTTTTTCTGTCACTTTTTATTGACATTGTAACATTTTTAGTTGATGCAAATTTCATGACGAGAACACAATTTGAGTAGACACTCAACTGCTGTACCTATTTTAGCATCAGACAATAGTTTTAAATGCTTAGTTATAGCTATTAAACAACTAAATTTTTATTTCTTTCAAATACAAAATTATCAATAAAAGCAAAAAAAAAAAAAAAACTATCAACAACCGCAACTCTATACCAAACAGACCCAAAATTAGTTAATTGTAAGATCCTTGTAGGCATCCTTCCTACAAGGCTCCAAGCATCCAAATATAAATCTAGAGATTCTTACTCATTTCACACCAATAGGATTCATATGTAGACTTCTTCTTTGATAATAAAATGCATGGATCTCAAATTCCCTAATCCAAACACCACATAGTATAACTTAATATTTCTGAAAAATAACAAGGATCTAGAATTCACACCCAAATTTGCAGCAGCTATAAAAAATAATGATACGGAGGAACAATACAAGCACCAATCACATAGTTGTAACAAAATTAGTTTCCATAAACATGCTTGAATATGTAGCCATGAAATCCCAGTCACCAGCGGCATCTTTAAGATCCACAACAGGCCGATTTCGGTGCAGATTGGCCAGCGCCTCCCTGGTCTGGTTGGTTAATTTTGATGGTCTGTGGCTGCACACATCGGCATAATACACTACCATTAAAAAAATCTATATAAAAAGTGTAAGTGCATATAGAAATTTGCAAAGCTATAACAATGACAATCTCGATTGACTCGGAAGAAATTTGCAGTTTCTGATTACAGCGACAGAAATAGGCAAAGTTCTGATAATCTGTACCTCAGCCCTAGAGTCGGTATCTGCGAGTCTTTGTTTGATATCCCTTGCTATTGAAAAGAAAACCTCCTCAACATTCAAATTTGTCTTTGCACTCTGTGAGACAATTTCTTAATTAACATTAATGTATGCCACAAAGAATTAACCAGAGATTTCTAAATTAATATCATCGATATATGCACAAAGTCCACCTACAGTCTCAAAAAACTTGATGCCATATTCATCTGCGAGAGCCTGACCCTTTGAGGTAGGAACAGCCTGAAAATTAATTAATTGTAAATTTTAATGTTCCTTTCACGTATACACTGATAGATTAAGTGAGATTTAAAAAAATACCCTTTTGCTTTCATCCATGTCTGCCTTGTTACCCACCAGTATCTTGTTCACATTGTCAGAAGCATGCTGTTCAATATTACGAATCCAATTCCTAATGTCTAGACATATATATCAATCAGTATGAGTGAATAATAAATGACAATATTTAACCTTGGCATTCCACAATATCCAAAATTCAGTAGACATAATTCTAGATAAATAGACGGAGCTACCAATGACATTATGACAATATAAACTTTCAAGGACTTAAACAAAAGGAGTAATTACTGTTAAAGGATGACTCATCAGTGACGTCATACACAAGCAAAATACCCATAGCTCCACGATAATAAGCTGCAAAAGAGAAACTATATTTCAGTGAATCCTGAAGTTTCTAGAAAAGCCAAAAAACGTCAAGAAAGCATGTATACAATAAAAAGCCATATTCCCAGAATTCAATTCTTTGTGACCAAGACAGCAAGCATAAAATCTGAGTAACTTGAGCGCGATGGAAAATCCATTTTGAGAGTCCACACACACAGAAACTTCAGTTCTGGATAATTAAAACAGCAACATAATTCATGTATGTAAATCAAGGGAGTCAAGGAAGCAAGCATGCACAAAAGCAACCACCTCACCTTCGTCAGAGGTAACGAAGCAGCATATGTATCTTAGATTCTTAACAATGCCTATTGAACTATTTCACCCTCTTCATATAACTAAAATACTAGACCATGTTAATCACACAAACAAAAATGTGAGAAGTTACATTTAGAAAAGTCTATCCATCATGTAAAAGGCAACGTCGTCTACAACTCGAGTTTTCTTTTTTCAGGCTTAATCCTTAATAGATTGGTACCTCCAATTAGATCACACCAAATTAGGGAGAGAGCGAATGTTGCATATGATATAGCATTACAGGCTATGCAACCATAAAGCTTCAGGTTTCAAGTTTTGTTTGCCAGCTACCAGCATCTAGTTCCAGTTGATCTTTTTACCATATTTGCTTCAACAGACAAGTTTTTCAGAAACAAAATTGACTATAAAGTCATCAGTTATAACTCCTGAAATTAACAAGTTGGATCATTTTCCATTGGTAAAATATCAATAGAAAAAAGGGTAAAACATGGATCAACCATCAGATCTTATACTACCAGCTGCAACCCAATTTACCCTATCACACAGACAATTATTAGTTTTGGTAGAATATTACCAGCTTCGACTCAATTTATCCTCTCACACAACCCTCCATTCTCATACATGAGCTATCCAAACACCTCATTTCTCTCGAGTGACACATAATGAATCACACATCTGAACTGAAGTTGCAAATTCAGTACAAGAGAGATGAAAGATACGATACCATGGGGTTCAATGCAAAGAGAATGGAACCTTATATCACCACCTCTTTCTTTCGCAATTTCTTTCTACACACATTGGCTTTATTCTTCCGTGAATCATTATGTATTCACTGTAACCATCGTATATAGATTTGACAATGACATATTTCATGCACATGTATAAGTTCCAGCTCAATTCCTGACATCTAACATTAAGTTAAAAAAAAGTTCCACATATTTTTACATTGCTGAAAGCCAAATATGTTATTGTGGAGCTCAAATGTAAACAAGAATGCTCACCAAGGCAATAAGATTCATTTATTACACATCAAATCAAACATCTCTTAATCAATCATATAGGCTCAAGCCTGATAAAGAAAGCTAACTGATATTACTGGTACTCAACATACATGCTTTTTCGTGCGAACTAAAATCTTAGGAAACTAACCAAAAACAAAGTAAAAGAAAACCTACAAATCATGATATCCCCCAAGCAATTTTAAAAGCTTTATAATATTTTCCATTATAATGAAAATTTACCCAAATAACTAACCAGTTGTGATTGTTCGAAAACGCTCTTGACCAGCAGTATCCCAGATTTGCAATTTGATTCTTTTCCCATCAAGCTCAATTGTTCTTATCTTAAAATCAATGCTGTACAAGAAAATTTAAACACCATAGATAAGATTCATGAAGAAACAAAATGAAGCCTGTATCACACATTTAAAAAAAAAGCCTACCCAATAGTTGTAATGAAACTAGTTGTGAAGGAACCATCTGAAAAACGTAAAAGAAGGCAACTCTTACCCACACCTGAGACAGCAAATATCAAAAGGTGAGAATCTTTCAATATCCCATGGCGGTATAAACTCACAGAAAACAATAAAATTCAAACCAATATAAATCCGACATGCCAAGCCATCTAAGATATATACAAATGTGTGTCTCCATTTCTAAAGTCCCTTCAATTCTAAGCAAAATATGATAAATACTGACAAAAGCATTTTGGTGCAACCAGTTTGCAGGCTGCAGCACCTTATATCATGAATTAATCGTTCTGAGTTTACAAAGAGAAGAAACTATTGTTATTTAATGTCCAAGGACTATAATACAGTGGATATGCTTTAGCAGATTCACAGCATAAAGTGCAAACGAAAAAAATGACATTAGATAGGCATATAAACAGGATCAATGCTGAGAACCATAAACAAATCAATCAATAAAAATTGAGTAAACCATAGCTCCAAAATATGCAATTGGTTTGTGTAGCATATATCGTTTTCTTTCAGACCCTATGCTTAACAAGCAATCCAATGTCAGGATTGTGGCCTATCAACAACTGAAACAATGCACACTGAAAAATTTAAAAAAAAAAACAAACGCCATGTTCGACATTGACCTGGAATCGAGTTATATAAGCTTAAACAAAACTATCCACAAATAACCATTAGAAATGCAAGTCATTCTCACGGCTCAGAACAGGGATCCGGAGATATTTACTTCAAAAAAATCGATCAAACCCCCCACATTCAGTAGCAAGAGATCACCGCATATCAAATCGATAGAAATTTACAATAGAGGGTAAAAATGTAAAATCATACCGCTATCGCCGATCAAAAGAAGCTTTATAAGGTAATCATAATCGGCACGAGCCCTTGCAGGTGGAGCAGCCATTGTTAATTACTAACCACAAAGCCCAAAAAACAGAATTAAACCCTTGACAGAAATGTGAATCGGTAAGGAAAACACACAATATTAAAATACGAAATACAAAATCGGAATTGAATTTGAAAGAAACTACTGTAACCACAGAAAAAATACCAGATCGGGGAAGGAAAGAGTGAGATCTAATAAAGATGAAACCAGCAATGAAGAGGGAAAGTGTCCTCTGGTACGTTGAAAAAAATTGAGAGAACAAGAATTTTCAAGAGAGGTACTTCGTGAAATATTTAGCTTATTTTCTTCATTTCCTAGCCGTTCGATTGTACTGTTTGGAGATCCAGTTGGTATCCAACGGATGTTATTGAAATCAATATATTATTGGAATATGATTTTAATTTTACAAGGTACGCGACGACGTTTAACGCGCCAAGTTTGAGAAAACGGCGCTGAGGGTGATCGTGCTACGTTACCTAGCAGGTGAAGCAATCCCTGCAAACGGTCCGAAGATGTTGTCGTCTTAATAATTATTGGTGTGGTTGATAATGTATTATCTTAATCTCGTTGCTCATTTGTTATTAATGTTGGCCCATTACAATAAAAGATGAACCTCATAATTTTAATCAATATAAAGATATCAACTTTAATCTGTTGGCTTTCATAATTGTTAAAATAATTTAAAGATCTCAACTTATAATTTTATATATTTAAATCTTACAATATGTATTTCAATAGAATAAAATGGAAATTATATATAAATTAGTGAAAGATTGTTCAACGAGATTGTTTCTACGCGTCAATTTGTCGTCGTTCTCCGTTTCTATTGGTTTCCTCTCTTCGACAGAGGAACCTGCAAAACAAAGAGGTTATTATAGGGGATTAACCGTATGACTGTCATAGCCTGTTTGATGTTTAAGTTCAATCGAATCTAAGAGAGCAGGCAGGGAGTTTAGAATTGTGAATAATGTACCTTTGAATGGTGATCTAAGAGGACCTTCTATAAGCGCTAGTGAAGTCGGTTAGGAGAGAGATTGATAAATTCCAAATAGGAATCTTGCCTAAGTAGATAGTTATCTCCTAAATAGGGTAGAAGTTGATCTTGTACAAGGAGAATCCTGATTATGATAGATTGCTTTTCTTGCGAAGAAAACATAGGAAATAGAATCTTAGTTGGATATTATTCCCTCTTAAGCGTAGATGAATTTGGGCGGTTTAACCGAGCCGTTTCAACCATCTGCCTGACTCTATTTTTTTGTTAAGATAGGAATGTCTTAATCCCTTTGATGTACTGAGATGGTTATGTCCGCCTAGATATCCAAGACGTGACGGTCACACGCTTAGTGCTATTTTTCTATGCTATCAAATCCCCCCCAGTGATTGTAATGTTTCTTAGGACTTCGGTCATCTCTATCTGCCTATACTAGGCGGTCTTATTTATCAGGTGAAATGGCAGGAAGCGTACAGGGC
>CATIWQ010012897.1:0-11486 GCA_949673415.1 Euphorbia schlechtendalii
CAGTTATCATCATTTTTCTATCTTGATAAGTGGTATTGACAACACCTATACTTTACGTGAACAAGTTTTTGGCACCATTAATATATAGCCAAACTCTTTGCAAAAAAGTTATTAAACTTATCAGTAGAAAAGTGGCGAACATGTTATAATTTTCTTCTTTTCATCTGAAATTTCTTTATTAATGAAAATACACCTGTTAGAATCCCCCACGAAGGAAATAGAAATTATTCCCGGATAACAGGCCTCATATTTTTCCATGCGATCATTTTCACTATTAAAAATTGATCAACATACATGTAAATAAAAAGGAACCATTTTTATTTAAAATAATAACTTTAAACCGTCGATGTTTTAATTAGGCCACACGGGCCTTCTCAAAATCAAATCGAACATATGTGCCATATCTCGTGTTAACCTTTGTGGATGCAAGATTAGATGTATGCTTAGGATTTTATTTTCCTTCGGGTATCACATTTTAATGATTTTTGGGAAATATAATTAATAGATTAGGCGGGCAGTTGCATCCCCCAAGGTTATGTAACCTTTAATCTTTACTTTTCTGCATTTATTTACCGGTTTGTGTATGGATTTATTACTTTCCGCACATACGTGAATCACGCACAATAACTCGAAAATGACGTAAGTGCGAATATGCGCAATTAAGAAATACGATTTTGTATAGATGTAATATAGTGTGATCACATAATAAATAAGCAACTTATCCCAGACCCGAATCTCTGTATCTTAGTGGGCAGTCCCCCGGACGTTAAACCTCACAGGATTCTAATTCCTGGAAAGAGCTAATCCAGGTGGTGACTCCACACTAAGAGACGGCGGATTCGGGTTTGACTGATCTAAATGTTTTCTCTCTCTATCAACTTTTCCCGGGTCCATGACCCGGTGCTTTATTTTCAAACACCTTGGTGGACCGCGCCTCTCATCTTCGCGCGCGCTCTCGACCCATCGCTCCGTGTCGTCTGCTCACAGTTGCGACTCCGCTGGGGATTGTTCTAAAAACTTATTTTTTTCAAAGATTTTAGATTTTGGATAATTTATTGATCACATTATTCCATTTTCTCTTGATTATGACATATTCATAATTTCGTATTGCAATAGAAGGGATTAGCCCGTAAGTCTAAGGTACCCCTATAGCTTTCTCTTGTACTAATCTGCCTCCCTGAGAAAAGATAGTACTTGAGCGGTGGAGCACTTGTTGCCACATCGCATGTACCTCCCTCGTTAGAACCCATTTGGAGAGAGGCTTGGAGTGTATTATAGCGCAATAAGAACCTTCTACATCAGCAACCCTTTTACAAACCTCATGTAAATAAACCATAGGCATTTTCCCTAGGATGTTACCCAACAAACGACCATGCATTATATTTTTGTTGCAGGTCTCCTTAGTATCTTCATGGTACTAAGATGAACCAAACTTAGGATAGAGACTAGCCAAAAACCCTACGCGAGGGAGTTGTATGGTTGGAAGTTTGGAAGTTGCACGCTTTGTGCTATGTACTTATTATTGAACAAATGTCATGCTAACCATGAATCTTAGTGCAGACACTTGAATGCACACACTCATCATATTACAATGATTTAACATAGCATCTTCTCATCATCATGGCAAATCGTCACACATACTTAGGATTAGTTGACACTAGGACAACATAAAACCACTTAGAAACATCACTTACCCCTTTTTCAATGAGATTTCCACTTAACATCCCGCTATTAGCATGTATATGGCAAACATACCTTTCTTTTACTTATGAGTAGTCCACTTGACGTCCAAATCATAACCCACATACTACCATAGCCTAAACAGGGAAAATACCTACCCAAACCATTTTTCCTCCATCACGTGATGTCCTTGCTGACATCCGAACTTGAGACCACATGGGGCGAACATAATTCAAAAATCTTAACTTACCAAATCTTCAAGGGTATATGCTTAATACCCGAACCATTCGCACACATGGGGCAAAGATCCATGTATCACCACATACCCTTAAATAGCGATGACCACACAAGCATCCAAAACTCCGCCCTAATTGGGTAAAAAATAATCATTCATTAGATAGCTACATACAATAGTTGTTTTCATTTCATTAGGGTACGTCACACTACTTACCCGAAATCAATTTAACCTTCTCATTCCATGAGACCTAGTCATAGTATGAAATCTCAAACTATTAACCTATTACCACATGGTAACTTGGTCACCTCACTTACACCACTCATATTACGATGTCACATAGACATTGTAAAAATCTCAAATCCAACCCCCGGTGTTGGATTTTCATTTCCACATGTTTTCATTTTTACCTAAAGACTAACCTGTTTGTTTCAAATGGATTGACATACATGTTATTTCACATCATGGCATGCTAAGCCCTTGTGAATGCAGCCATAACATTAAAAATCTCACGCATTCCCCGCATCATGAATCATATCACGAATCTTACATGCACAGTCTGATCTTCTGCTTGTGTATCTTAGCTTGGAAAGGGCCTGCTCATCGCTTGGTTCATGTTTCTCCGATCGTTGCCATTCTAGAGGGAGTTCCATAGACTAACTCAAGTGAGGACTCTGGTTCAGACTCAGATTTAGTTTAACGCACTTCTGTCATGGCTAATCCACAAGAAGAAGGTGCAAGGGAGGATCACCTTGTCCTTACAAGACAGAACCCTCAACAGTCATATCAATCGTCAATGAAAATCGAGATCGTAGCTGCCTTGAATGCCCTTGCCAGCAGCAAACAACTAGCATCGCTTATTCGTCAACACACCAGGAGAGCTCAGAATGTGGTGTCCAGCCTAGAGGTCACCCTTAACAATGGCGGTATAACTAGCTGGCCTGAAATAGGGGGACCTTCCACCTCTCACATGGTGCCCCCAACTTCTACTACCTTTTATCAATTCAGGGTAGGACAAAGTCAGCTGAACCAAAACTAGGCTCAGATTGGGAAGTCAGGATATAATTTTGCCAATCCTTCCCAATTCTTCACGGGATAAGTGGGGTAGCCAGCATTCGCACCAGGGCCTTTCTACCAAGGAATGACCCAACAGCCTATTCCCAGTTGGAGTACATCAGTTTCCTCACAGTTCCAAGCACCTAAAATACCCAATTTTGCTGCATATACCCAGGGCAATATGATTTCTATCGAAACACTGGGAATGCCATCATCCAACAACCAGGTATGGCGGAATTGTGGCAACAATTCTTGGCCACTCATGGATTCCATCTCATGAATCCAGACTTGGCACAACTGATAATTGGTGAGGAAGACAGCTTGGCCCCAAACTTCGCCATGCCGTAGTTTGAAAAGTATGTGGGATGTGGCAACCCGCGTGCTCACTTAACACATTATCAAATGGTGATGAGAGCATTAAGGGTCAGCGAAGGGATAATGGCTAAGCTCTTTGTCATGACCTTGGGCTACCCAGTCAATGAATGGTACAGCCACCTTCCGCTGGACATAGCAACTGATTGGAATAGCCTTGCTCAAGCTATGATGGGGCATTATGGTTTTAACTCTCAAATGGAAACCATGATGAAACATCTGGAGGCTATAAGGCAGGAACAACTTGAGAGCTTCAAATCCTACTTTGCACATTGTATGGCCACACAGGTCAAGCTTCAGGCTCGCTTAATTCTACTGGAGATGATAACTAAACTTCTGGATGGTGCACTGCCATCATACAGGAACAAGTTTGGATCGGACATCTTCTCTAGCTATCAAGAAGTATTTGAGAAGGTAGATAAGATGGAGCATTTTGAATCTATGGATATGTCTGGGGGGAATTAACACCGAAAGATGATGGTGTAATAAATTAGCATTTAGCTACTTTGCCAACGAGGCTTTCGAATTATTTTTGAATAAATTGAACTTTGTTTATTTGCTTGATCTTCTATAGATGACATCACGCATTCTCAGAAACATATACATAATGTATTTAGCACATGTGACACGTCATGTCATGAAATTAATTTGGGTATAAATAGATTCCCCACGATTACAATAAATTCAAATGATTTAACTCTTGAGAGAAAGTGAGAGATAAACACATGTACTTAGACGACGCGTGATAGCAATTACTCCATCTTACAAGGATGAAAGATCAATAGAAAGATCATCAAGCATGAAACATCCACTGACTATTAATCATTCAATCAAAGGAATAAAGCACACAAGGATCAAAATGATCGAAACTAGAATAAGGCCAACAAAGCAAGTTGAGACCAAACAACTGGCGCAATATTACAAAGAAGGAGTCAGATCATTGAACACGTCAACAACTCCATCACACGACTCACCACCATTCATAGGGCAATCAAGAAAAAGTCAAAATTACCAAAGAAAATTGAAACTCCCTAAAGGGTTAAACCACGGGCACAAACAAAGATAAAAAAGAGTCAGATGACGTCAACAACTCCTTCACATGACTCGCTACCATTTATGGGGCAATCATTACATCATTGAACAATTGAACTCAAAAGGAAACATTGATGATCAAGACTCATCATCACATACACTTCAAGCTAGCAAAGCGGCATGAGCACCAACTAATCAATCAGAAATGCTGAACGAGATAACAATTGAAGTCGTGGACATGGACTGCGACCAATCCATCAGATCAATCAAGTCTTACACAATTGCTATCACACATAGGTGAAAGAAAGAAATCGATAAAAAGCAATACGAAAAAAATAAATTAACCTGTCAATTAACACTCGGTTAGTTGAGTAAAAATTAGGGCTTCTTTTCAAAACAAAAAAACAATAGTCCACTGAGTTGAAAACCCAAAAAGGGCGGCTGAGGCAAAACTTAGAACATCGAGAGAACCATATTGGTTAGAAAACCTGAGAGGGCTAATCAATGGTAGGAGTCAAATCATTTGAAGCATTTATACCCCTGTTAAGTTCATCAATGAATTATCATTTTTTATGAATCTTTATGCATATGTTTATCTTGATTGTTTGCATGCCAATGGTAGAAT
The DNA here is from genome assembly GCA_949673415.1 of Euphorbia schlechtendalii. Lineage (NCBI taxonomy): Eukaryota > Viridiplantae > Streptophyta > Magnoliopsida > Malpighiales > Euphorbiaceae > Euphorbia > Euphorbia schlechtendalii. Next base: position 5,001 of record CATIWQ010012897.1, read on the forward strand.
ATCATGAGTAAACATCCAAAAATGAAAAAAGTAAAGAAAAAATGAGTCTGCTAGATTGAAAACCTGAAAGGGCGGTCCAGGAAAAATTTAAAACAAGGTTCGATAGATTGAAAACCCGTAAGGGTGATCTATGCAAAACTTAGGACCAAAGAAATATCAAATTCATCATCTCATCCTTAGAATGGTATGTGACATCATATACCTCCAACACTTCAGGCAAATAGTTCTTAAGCAACCATCACCAACACAATGAGGGATTAACGACTCATCTAGATTTTCCTCCAACCAGATCCAAGCTCTGAACTCGAATCTGATACAATGAACCCATGGTCGTCGCTTTGAGGAAGTCATCCATGGAATCCCTAATAAGATAAATCCTAGGGGCAGCCATGCACCAGCACAAGAGCCGACTCTTCGATGAACGAAGCCCACAATACCTATGATAGATGAACATGCATCATATGATAAAAAATTTTCATACATAAAATCATGCATAGATTACATTCGCATCATGTCATTTATAGGTAAGGACAATGCCGAACCGGGGCAACACCATCCCAGCAAACAAGAAACTCCACCTCCACTTGAGGAACCTAGACACACCAAGAAAGATGATGACCCACTCAAGCCTAAAGTCAACATTGTAAACACAAAAGTCTCCTAAAATGAAGCAGCAATCTTTGAGACATCCTTGAATTTCCATTAAACTTATTTATTTATCATGTTTTAATTTTTGATTGAAGGGGCAAAAATTTTTGCTTCGCATAAACTCAATCAAATAATTAAAACATTCATCATAAAATGTATTAACATTATCTTTTTCTCTGACTTGTCACAGGAAACAAGTCAACATCTTATTAAGAAAATTCAAAATATAACAAAAGAAGGAAATAGTTATCTCAATGGTTGAAGAAAGAAACAGTCTCATTTTCCAACCGAAGAAAGAAACGGTTATGGGGCTGCTTTTGCAATGGATTGAGGCACCCTACCCCAGCAGTTCCAACGGGCAAAATCAACCGAAGGTCAACTCACAAGGGCCACACAGTGACCATAACCGAAGAAAGGAATGGTTGTCGACCACCAAAGGGACGCCGCAGAAAGAAACGATCGACTCGCCCACAAGGGGCATCAAACACCAAGGGATTCTAAGAAGGAAACGGACAACCCTATGAAGACACGATGCCAGAAAGGAAGGCCCATGCCATCAACAATCGGGGATAAAGATACAACTAGCCTCACCAGGTCAGGTATATTCTCAATCCCTTTAATCATTTCGTGTGATCATACTGGTTATACAACTAGCAATTATCACACGAGGGCCAGCTATGAGCACGGGGATTTTGTACCAGCTCGTGCATTCAATGATGATGGCTTTTCGGGATTTTTATCCTTGAATCACACAATTTTCGATTATCTGAAGATCTCCGAATGAGAATGTTCCTCGTCGCCAAGTTGGGTTAAGGACTTAATCTTTTTGAAAAAAAATAAAAATTTGATTAATTAATAAATCAATTTGAAAAAAGTATAGAATTAAATATAAAAAAATATCGAACCGAAATGGGCTCGTTGGTGCTTAGCGAGCGTTGGATTTCCTGCAGCCTGCTGAAAACTCCAGTACCTTGCTGGACTCTCCAATGAGGAGGCTCGGTAGAGAGTCCAGCAAGGCTTGCTGGACTCCCTAGCGAGGAAGCTCACTGGAGAGTCCAGCGAGGCTCACTAGAGAGTCTAGTGATCTCACTGAACTCTCTAGTGAGCCCGGTTTAGGGCCATCTTGAATTTTGGATTGAAGGGGGCTCGAAATTTCAGAAAAAAATCTGATTTTCAAAGGAAAAACAACGAGAAAAATAACAAAAACATTTTCTTTCAAATTTTCATGAGTTACTTGGATCCAAAACACGTTTGGATTCCAACTTTTAATTAAATTCAAATAATTCTTCATCAACTTTTCTTCAAAAATACTCAGATATTCTCTTGTCTTAAAACAAATTTTTGGATAAATAAACACTTATTTTCCTTTCAAACCAAAATTAAATCATAATGAACGAGGAACACTCCCGGGGATCATACGGATACGCCGAAGTGGATGTACATCGAAAGGGTAAGCCTTTGAGTTCCTAGAATTGCGGATTTCATGCTCATTGTCAGCTTCAACTTTTTTTTATCTTATTTGTGGACCTAGAATTTTATTATTATTGTAAATGTTGTAATTTTCTTCTTTTCATAAGTAATTTCTTTATTAATGAAAATACGCCTGTTAGAATCCCCCCAATGAAGGGAATAAAAATTATTCCCGGATAACAGGCCTCACATTTTGCCATGCAATAAGTTTCACTAATAAAAATTTATCAACATATGTGTAAATAAAAATGAACTTTATTTAAAATAATAACTTTAAACCGTCAATGTTTTAATTAAGCCACACGGGCCTTCTCAAAATCAAATCGAACATATGTGCCATATCTCGTGCTAACCTTTGTGGATGCAGGATTAGATGTATGCCTAGGAGTTTATTTTCCTTCGAGTATCACATTTTAATTATTTTTGGGAAATGTAATTAATAGATTAGGCGGGTGGTTGCATCCCCCGAGGTTATGTAACCTTTAATCTTTACTTTTCCGTATTTATTTACCGCTTTGTGCATGGATTTATTACTTTCCGCACATACTTGAATCATGCACAATAACTCGAAAATGACGTAAGTGCGAATATGCGCAATTAAGAAATACTGTTTTCTATAGATGTAATATAGTGTGATCACATAACCCGAATCTCTGTGTCTTAGTGGGCAGTCCCCCAGACGTTAAGCCTCACAGGACTCTAATTCCTGGAAAGAGCTAATCCAAGTGGCGACTCCACACTAAGAGACAGTGGATTCGGGTTTGACCGATCTAAATGTTTTAGCTCTCTCTATTAACTTTTCTCGGGTCCAAGACCCGGTGCTTTATGTTCAAACACCTCGGTGGACCGCGCCTCTTATCTCCATGCGCTCTCGGCCAATTGCTCCGTGTCGTCCGCTCATAGAAAGTGAAAACATTTTTAGATTGGTCAAATCCAAATCCGCCGGCTCTTAATGTAGAGTCACCACCTGGATTAGCTCTTTCCAAGAATTAGAGTCCTGTGAGGCTTAACGTCCGGGAACGACCCACTAAGACACCGAGATTTGGATTCGGGATAAGTTGCTTATATCTTATTGGATCACATTATATTACATCTATAGAAAATCGTATTTCTTAATTGTGCATATTCTTACTTGTGTCATTTTCGAATTTGTCTGATTTAACGTGCATGCGAAAAGCAGTAAATCCATACATAAAGCATTAAATAAATGCGGAAAAATAAAGATTAAAAATTACATAACCTTGGGGGATGCAACCGCCTGCCTAATCTATTAATTACATTTCCTTAAAATATTTACAATACCCGAAGGAAAATAAAACCTAGGCATACATCTAACCTGCATCCACAAAGGTTAGCATAGGGTATATAGCACAATATGAATATTTACACGTATGCTCGATTTGATTTTGGCAAGACCCATATGGCCTTATTAAAAACATCAATGATTGGAAATTCTTATTTAGAAATAAAATTATTCACTTTATTTGCAAATATGTTGGTTGTTTTTATTAGTGAAAGTGACCACATGGTAAAATATGAGGCCTGTTATCCGAGAATAGATTTTCTATTCCCTTCGTGGGGTTATTCTACAGATATTTCCATTAAATAAACAGAAAATAAAAGATGAAGAAGAATTATTACAACAATATTTACATAATGAAATAAAGTAGAATAATCCCTAGGTCCACATGTAAAATGAAATAGAGAACAATACAGGGAGCACAAAACAAGCTGCTCTAGGATATCAAAGGCTTACCCTTTCGGTGTGAATCCACTTCGGCGTATCCATTTGATCCCCGTGAGCGTTCTTCGTTCGTTTTTTAGGTTGTGGTTTAGAGTGGAAAATAAATTTTTATTTATCCAAAAGATAATCAGACTTGGGCACTAAATTTGTTTTAGACCTGAGAATATCTAAAGATTATTGTAAAAAAGAGATAGAAGAGAAATGGTTAAGGTTTGGAATCCAAACGTGTTTTGGATCCGAATGTAAGAAAATATTTTTGAGATTTTTCATCTTGAGAAAATCTGACTCTTTCTGAAAATTTCGAGGCCTTGAATACTGAAAATTCCATGAATATTTATAGGTGAAAATCCGGAAAATCCAAAAGGAAACAAATTAATTTCCCTACTCAATATGGTTCGATCCATGATGAGCCAAGCAGAACTCGGCAGATCCTTTTAGGGTTATACACTTGAGAGCCAATTTATATTCTCAACAGAGTGCCCTCTAAATTAGTTGATCAAACACCATACGAATTGTGGTATGGTGAGAAACCAGCTCTTTCTCACTTGAGAGTTTGGGGATCTCCTGCTTATGTAGAGAGAACAAGTTCAGATAAGCTAGGTGCTAAGTCTGATAGTTGTCTATTTGTATGTTACCCTAAGGAGACTATGGATTATACCTTTTATGATCCAAAGGAATAAAAGGTGCTTGTTTCTAGAAATTCTCAATTCCTCGAGAAGGAGCATATACTTGCGAAAGCTAGCGAGAGCAATCTTGAGTTAGGCCCTCAAGAAGATCAAATAGACAATTAACTAATTATTCCTACACCTGTTATACAAGAAAGTGTAAGCATGGAACAACCTATTATAATACTTAAATTGCGTAGGTCAGATCGGGCTACAATCGCTCCCGAGCGATACGGTTTTCTCATCACTGATGATAAATATCTCTTCCTTATGGAAGATGATGACCCAAGACTTACAAGGAGGCAATGGAAGGTTTGGAGTTTGACAAATGGTTTACAAGTATAAGGTCAAAGATGGATTTCATGTACGAAAATCAAGTTTGAAATTTGGTTGATGCTCCAAGTGAGATTAAGCCCATAGGATGTAAGTGGGTTTTCAAGAAGAAAACTGACATGGACGGTAATATAATTACCTATAAAGCAAGGTTGGTTGCAAAAGGTTACAGCAAAAAAGAAGGCATTGACTATGATGAAACCTTTTCACTGGTGGCCATGCTAAAGTCTATCAGAATACTCCTTGTCATCACCGCTCATTATGATTATGAGATCTGGTAGATGGATTTGAAAACACCATTCCTCAACGGGAATCTGGATAGGGATGTATATATGACACAGCCTGAGGGTTTTACATCCAAGGATGACTCAATGGTATGCAAGTTGCAGGAGTCCATTTACAGACTTAAGTAAGCATCAAGGAGTTGGAATATTAGGTTTGACAAGATAATATGAGAAATTGGTTTTTTATCAAATGCTAATGAGCCCTATGTATATAAGAAGGTTAGTGGGAGTGCGATCGTTTTCCTTGTATTATATGTCGATGACATATTATTTATTAGAAATGATGTTCCTTTTCTTCAGATAGTGAAGTCATGGTTGTCAAAGAAGTTCTCCATGAGAGACCTTGAAGAAGCAAATTTTATATTGGTATAAAGATCTACCGAGATAGATCCAGAAGGTTGCTAGGTCTTTCGCAAAGTACATCATAGACAATGTTTTGGCTAGATTTAACCTTGAGTAGTCAAGAAAGGGTTATCTCCCAATGTCTCGTGGGATTATCCTTTCTAAATCTGAGTGTCCGAGAACACAAGAGGAGAGATTGCGCATGAATGGAATACCCTATGCTTTAGCGATAGGATCCATCATGTATGTTATGGTATGCACTCAGCTTGACATCTAACATGCATTGAGCATTACGAGCATATTTCAATTTGATCCAGGTGAGAAGCACTGGATGACCGTTAAAACTATCCTTAAGTACTTACGTAGGACTAAGGATATGTTTTTGGTATATGGAGAAGGTGATCTCTTTGTGAAGGGATACACTGACGTGAGTTTTCAGTTTGACAAGGACAATTACATTTCCCAGTTAGGATATGTGTTTATGGAGGGGCAGTTGTTTGGAAAAGTTTCAAATAAGATAAGACTACCAATTCAACCATTGAATTTGAGTATATAGTTACTTCAGAAGCAGCTACGCAAGCTGTCTGGCTTAAGGGATTGATTGGTGATCTCGATGTGATGTCCAACATTGTAAATCTAATAGCGGTCTATTACGAGAACTATGGGGCTATTGTTTGGGCAAAGGAACCACGGTCTCGTCAGAGAAATGGACATGTACTCAGAAAATACCATCTCATTCAGAATATAGTAGCTAGAAAGGATATAAGCTTAGAATACATCCCAACGGATCAGAATCTAGCGGATGGGCTAACAAAACCATTGACTCAGGTTAAGCATGACCAACATGTTAACGAGTATGGCATGAAGCATATGGGCAATTGGCTCTAGTGCAAGTGGGAGATTGTTAGACATGATGTATGCCCTAGAGGCAATTAGGGCGATATATCTTAAATATTTATAATGTACAAACAGTTTCAGATTATTATTATTATTATTATTA
>CATIWQ010012905.1:0-16737 GCA_949673415.1 Euphorbia schlechtendalii
ATATATATATATATATATATATATATATATATATATATAAATTTTTGATGTGAAATTACTATTTTGTCCTTAGTTCAATTATATTATATACATATCACATTTTCTCGATTAAACAGTCCTATAATCTCATTATTTAATTCCGTAAAAGAATAACATGCACATATAACTATAAGCTCCCATGATAGCTTATATATCCTTTCTTGCATGAATTATAATTATAAAAATTTTCAGTCTCAAGATACATAGTTACGGGTCAAAGTTTGACCGGCGGTCAAACTTCGCTCCGTTTGACTATTACTTAACTTTAACTTTTTCTTAACATTCCTTTAATATTTTAAAAATATACCATTATAAAAATTTATAAATTTTGGGGAGTTACAATTCTTCCCCACTTAAGAATTTTCTTCCCGAAAATTACCTGAGGTAAACAGTTGCGGATACTGAGTTCTCATTACTTATTCTAGTTCCCAAGTTGATTCCTCCATAAAAATTTCACCAATGGAATGGACTTGTTTCTCAATGTTTTAACTTACCTCGCCAAGATTTAAACTGGTTCTTCTTCATACGTCAAGTCAGGTCCTATCTCGATGGTGTCAGGAGATAATATATGTGACGAGTCTGACATATACCTCCTTAACAATGACACAAGGAACACATTATGAATCTTGTCAAGTGCAGGTGGTAATGCCAATCGATATGTCACTGGTCCAACACTCTCAATCACTTCATAAGGGCCAATAAATCTCGAGCTGAGTTTTCCCCTTTTTCCAAATCGTAGAACTTTCTTCCAAGTCAATACTTTGAGAAATACTTTATCTCTAACTTTATATGTAATGTCTTTCTGTTCAAATCAGCATAAGATTTTTGTCTATCAAATGCAGCCTTGAGTCTTTCTTGAATAAGCTTCACTTTTTCTTTTGTCTCCTCAATCAAATCTGTACCCACAATCTTTTTTTCTCTAAGCTCCGTCCAGCATAATGGAGTTCTACATTTTCTTCCATATAGTGCTTCATATGGTGCCATTTCAATGCTTGACTGGTAACTATTGTTATATGCAAATTCCATAAGAGGTAAGTACTTTTCCCAGCTTCCTTCAAACTCAATGATGCAACTTCTCATCATATCTTCTAAGAATTGAATAACTCTTTCAGATTGTCCTTCAGTTTGAGGATGAAATGCAGTACTAAAATTTAATTTAGTACCCAAGGCTTCTTGTAACTTCTTCCTAAACCTCGAAGTGAATCTTGCTAAACTTGGCATAAAGTTAATTGTCACGCAAAGTTTTTATTTAATCATAAATAAATGGTATTTTGTGTTTTAAATGTTTTGAAATTGGAAGTAGTGTACACTACTAAGCAAATTGCTTAGCGTGGTATTATTTTCTTCTACACGCAGATTCAGAAGCTCTGTAGATAGTGCGGACCGAAGGGATATAAGTGGATTCAGCTTAAAGAGTACAAAAGAGAAAAGACTCAAGGTGGATTATTATTATTTTCATATAACGTTTTGGTTTGTAAAATAATAGCATGTACTAGTTAGTGTGAGGAGCGAGAATTGCATATTGATAAGATTTGGAGTTTTTGTATATGAATATTGAAAATAAATTTGTTTAAGCATTAATGTGAAATATGGTGAATTGATAAATTACTGATAGTTAATGTTACCATGACACTCCCGATCCGGGGGTGTTACACCAACATTACTCGCTAGTAGATGCCAAAGTTAGATTCGCTACGTACTCTACCTTGGATGCCCAACCAGGGTATAATCAAATCCCTATGGCCAATGTGGATGTGGAGAAAACATCATTCATTACCCATGAGGGCACCTATTACTATAAGGGCATGCCCTTCGGCCTAAAAAACGCAAGTGCAACCTACCAGCAGATGGTCACAACGATATTTGGGGACATGATATTGAAGACGGTGGAGCTTTACATGGATGACATGATTATTAAGAGCCAGACCCTAGCAGAGCACCCAAAGGTTGTAAAGTTAGTATTGAAAACCTTGAACTAGCATAACTTGAAGCTCAACCCAAAGAAGTGCGCTTTTGGGATCACTGGGGGCAAGTTCTTGGGGTTCCTCGTATCCCAGGGTGGCATTAAGGCAAACCTTGATAAGATAAAGGTGATCCTAGACCTCAAATCACCAAGGAATGTAAACAGAGTTCAAAAGCTCAATGGGAAGATAAACGTGTTAAGACAATTCATTTCATGCTCAGCGAGGAGGTGCCTCTCCTTTTACAAGTCACTGAAGGGTGCAAAGAACTTCACCTAGAGCGAGGAGTGTGAGAAGGCGTTTGAAGATCTCAAGGCCTTCCTCTCCTCCCCACCTCTCCTTAGTAGGTCGATGGGCTGTGAAACCTAGTACCTCTATGTAAGTAGTTGAGTAGAGACCATCGGGGCGGTGCTAATCAGGGAAGAGGGATCAGAGCAATTCTTGATCTATTATATGAGCAAAGTATTGAAAGTGGCCGAGCTAAGGTACCCAAATCTGGAGAAAGCAGCCTACCAGTTATCATCGCATCCTAGAGGCTGCAGCATTACTTCCAAAACCACCCCATAGGGGTCCGAACCAACCTCGGTTTGAAGAAGGTGTTGCAGAGGCTCGAAACCTTGGAATAATCGTAGAATGGGCTTGAAGCTATCTCAATTTGGCTTATATTTTGAGCCTAGGAAGGCCATGAAGGGGCAAGTGTTGGTGAACTTCATATAAGAAATGCCAAAAACCGAAAGCCGAGGTCTTGCAAGTGATCACTTGGACATTTTATGTGGATGGCAGCTTGTCCAATAACTTGGGGGCATCGAAATACATATGGAAGGCTCGGGGGCGTTGTTATCAACCAGGCCATCCGCCTAACATTTCACATCACTAACAACACCACGGAGTACGAAGCGTTCGTCGGAGCCTTGAGAATAATTGAAGCGATTGAGCCGGATTAGGTCAAAATCTGTAGCGATTCCAAATTAGTAGTGAACCAGCTAGGGAGTGGTTACGCTATTAAAGATGAAGCAATGAGGAAGTATGCTGGGATAGTGAAAGACCTCATGGCCAGAATAAGGGAGAAGGGGTCTAAGTTAGAACTCCACCACATCTCCAGAACTGAGAACGCCTAGGCAGATAGATTGGTTAGGGTAGTATCGGACCCGTCGAGTGAAAGGTTGATCCCAAGAGTGATCCTTGAGTTGACGAACCCTAGCATCAACCAGCTTAAGATACTTACGATTGAGTGCAACCCTCAACCGGAGTGGTACACCCCGATCCTACGATATTTGAAGGAGGGGGCACTACCTGAAGATGAAGCCTGGGCATAAAAAATCATCCAGAAATCATTTCAATAAACCGTCAGAGGAGAAGATCTGTTCCGGAAGTCTGTTAGCCACCCATGGAGGAAGTGCTTAGGTTGGAGAGATGTAGAATATGTGATAAAGGAAATGCAAGAGGGAATTTGCGGGGGTCACAAAAAGAAGGACACTATAGTGAGGAAGGCACGGCTCTAGTGGTATTTTTGGACAAACATGGGGAGGATGCAAAAGAGACCATCCAGAGATGCCGATCCTGCCAAAGCTATGCAAAAAACCTCCAGGCCCCTCCGAGCGGAATGATAGTGATTAGGACAGTGTGGCCATTCTCTACTTGGAGAGTAGACATAGTGGGCCTCTACCCTTGGCCTAATACTAGAAGAAATTCATCATTGCGGCGGTGGACCACTTCTCAAAGTGGGTTGAAGCTGAGGTCGTTGCCACCATAACACCGAACCAGGTAATACCGTTTTTCAATAAAAACATTATTACTAGATACGGAATACCGCACACATTCATTACTGACAATGGAACGTAATTCAACTATGAACCGTTCAAGGCCTATTATAGTGGCCTACACATTAAGTTATGTTTCTACTCCATATCATACCCCCAATGCAATGACATGACTGATAAGTGTATAATTACACTTATTATAATGATATTTTTACTTATAAAATGATATGGTTTAAACTCATTTTATACTTCATATAAAAGATTTCACGTGGTATATAATTGTTTTTTATGCAAGTGCAGAAACTAGGTGAATCTTAGGAGTAAAATTATCAAAGATTGAATTCTATGTAAAAAGAGTGAAAAAGATGCAAAATGGTGCATGGAACACAAGGAATTGGCTTAGGATCAAAGTTGTCAAAGATCGGCAAAGTTGTAAAGAAGAATCATGAAGACAAGCACATGTCACGATTGTGACACCCATTCTCAGTCCCGACTTATCATCCTTCACAAACAAAAAGTTACTAACCCATGTTCACGATTGTGACATTTATATCACGCTCACGACTTGTGACGGTTATGGATAGCTGTTCTCAACTTCCAATCGTCGAATAAAAATGATCAATAGCCACCAACTATCAAACGAAAAGACACCTTTTGGAAGCAATCCAATCACGAAAAGGTGTTTCTCCATTGAAGATGAGGATGAAACTTTGCATCCAATCACAATGAAGTGATGCAACCCTTCGCCAATGGACACGAATCTTCGTTTGGATAGAAGTAACCCTTCGCACTCTATAAATAGAGTCCCAAACCCAACCATCTTTGTGTAGCAGCATATATTGGGACAATGAATAATTGCAGTGTATAACGTGTATAGAGAGTGAAAGATATAGATTTTGCTATGTTCAAAGTGTTAGTGAGAAAAATGTATAAGTGATTTTATTCTTATTTCGATGTAGATTTCTCCACATATTCGAGCGATTGTTGTATGAGTGTAATTGCAAAGTACTTATCAATAAAAGCTTTTGTTCTTCAACATTCATTTATTCGATATTCACAAAGAATAACATCCTAGCGGAGGTTCTGTATGAGTCGAGGCCGAATTCAAAGTAGATGCAGGAATTGCGAGAATTGACGACTCCCATTAAGAGTGGATATGGTTTGATTAACTTTAGCTTTCACTTGCATACCTTACAACTTTACTTTGTTTTCTACTTATACTTTCTATTTTGAAGTTTATGATATGTCTATGTGTCATAATAAGAATTTCGTCTTGCGTCATTTATATTAATAAAGTTATATGCTTTCGAGTTAACTTTAAGAGTGATTTCGGTGTTAACAAGATTGTGTATAATCATTGGATCTGTGATTATAACGCTGTTTAGTGAGCTAACATTTTTGTAGTGGCCACTTGCTAATATGGCTATGTGAGAGTGACCCGTACTAAGCATAGTATTATTATTATTATCCAGGTTCTTATAAGTGTCATAATTCATTTACCCTAGATTTAGAAAAGTCATTTCATAACGGTGAATTATAGGATATTTGGGCATCTAGAACCGAGTTTGTTGAAGTTATCTACTGTTTAAAATAACTTTGATTACTTTCCACATTTTACTCTACTATACTTGTTCTTAGGGAATATCTATATGCTTTACATCTAATCTATTCATGCATCTGTTCACTATTCAAAACCCTTAACCTTTAAATCATTATATTTTCTTTCGTCTTGTAACTCTAGTTAATCCTTATAACCGAATTCCTTGCCTGTGGGATCGATATCTTTTAAAACTACATGGTAACTGTATACTTGCAATTATCATCATTTTTCTATTTGATAATTGGTACTAACAACACCTTTTCATATTAAGAAATTTTATATTATCAGTAGAAAAGTGGCGAACAAGTTTTTGGCGCCGTTGCTGGGGATAAGCTTTTCAGAATGAGTAATACCAAAATCTTGCAAACAAGTTTTTTGTGCCATTGCCGGGGAAGGCAAGTGCGTTATAGAGATAAAAAAATTTAGACACTACGATATATTTTCCAATTATATCTATTTATTTCTTTTCAAAACTGTATAATTTATCTATCCTAACTCGGATGTGAAAAAGAATATGAAATAATCATCTTGCAGGTGGTACGTCATATTATTACATCTAAATCCTTGATAAATAGAAGATTTTCTTCTATTTTGCCTATTCACGTTCGTGACTCCATTTCATGCTCGTGAATCCCTTAACAAAACTTTCTGTTTCTCAAATTTTTTAATTCACGATAGCGACAATTAATCAAAATCGTGACTTGTGCGAAAACTACATTAGTTTAGCAGTTATTCAATGGTTATTCCTCCAAACTCTATAAATTGATGTACGAGTGTTCATCATTTTTCACTTCTGAAATCTGAATTTTTTACCTTTTCAATCACAATTCAATGTCAACTCCGAAACCATCCCATTTCTTTCAAAAATTCTTTCATTTCAAAATGGTTATACCAAATAAATCTAATCTAGTTCCTCCCTCAAACTTACAAGAATGGTATCAAGCACCATTTCTGATCTATTCTCATAAAGAAGGAGATCATTTTGAGATAATCAAGGATGATGAATACAAAAGTTCCTACACCATTCATAAAACAGTTTCATCAATCTTGGGGTTTATGATAGGGTAATGTACTATCTCAGAATTCTTAACTTTATCATTTATTCAAACATGTCTCTGGGGAATAGTGTGGACAATTGTATGGAGATGTTGGTAACATTGGCGTGGAAGAACGATAAGAAGGACTGCTTGGTTTATCATCATCACGAAAAAGAATACAAGTTGACAAGGAAAATACTGGACAAATATATGGGATTTCCAAAGGATTGCTACAATAAGATGCTTCCGGGATGGGATCCTTTACCAATATGGAACTACCTGACCAGCCAAACAGAGTTCAAACAAGCATTTGCCTATAGCCGGTGGATTCGTGATCCTTGTTTGCTCACATTGCATCTTTACTTAAGTGGTGCATTATTTGGTAAGTTAACTTTCAATCTTTTCATTCCTAAAGAATTGTTTGTGATAGAAGCAATTTGGAATGCCACACCTGTAGATGTTTCGAGGATACTGATGGAGACACTTATGTCTGCCGCACAAAATCCCGGAATGACAGAATATGGGTGTCAAACGATGGTAAATCTGTTGGGACAGATTGGGAGAATGCCCTATTCCACTGAAAACTTTAATGATGAAGATGATATTCTGGAATTAACCATGGAAGTTTTCTTCGAGTATGAATTTCTGGTAAAGTTCATTGGAGAAGATAGGATCACTCATGATTGGAAATCATGGGAGGAGAGAGTGGAAGCCGACAGAAAAAGAGAAAGGGAAATTGCAAGGGAAGAAGAATGAAAGCAACCAACCTCCGGGGAAAGTTTAACTAACTTACGGAGGCACAAATCTCAATTCATAGGAAAATTGATGATATTCATACACTGATGTTTGACATCAAGCAAGATATACGGGAATCTTATTGTAAGATTAACATGTTGACAGAATCGATTTCCTCCGAAAAATTATTCACTTTTCACTTAGGTTTAGGATTTTATAAAATTTGTTGTTTGTTGTTTATTTGTTTGTTTGTTTAATTGTATGTTTGTTAATGTATGTTAAGTGTGAAAATAAATTTGAACAACAAGACTTTGATGTTCAATTACTATCTTCACCATAAATCATTCCAGGTATGAAAATAGTAAATATTTATTATTTATATTTAACATGCTTGTTTATCTATGTTTTTCTAGGGCTAAGTATAAAAATTGAAGAGATAGAAGAATTGAAGAAGTTTTGTGACTGTGACTATAGATCGTGCCCGTGACATTATGCTGTAAAACCTTCTGTTCCTGTTGTAAAGAAAGTTACTATCGCGACACAGGAAAAATATAACCATTGTAGATCATGATTAACACGTGATAGATGGCTGAAACTGCCATTAATGGCTGGTTTGAAGGAAAACGACTATATTGACTATTTTGGCCAATCAATGACCTATTAGAACTCTATATAAAGGACTAGATTGAACCCATAGCCACCAAAACTTCTACAAAGCTTTCTAAAGTTTTGATTCTTTCATCTTTATTCTTCTCCATTCCAAACCTTTTTCAACCTGTACTTCAAAAGCCAACATGCCTTGTGTTAAGGTAGCTACCAATAGAAGAGAAATCCCAAACTATCAACAAGAATACGGTTATCCTTTTCCCATTTGTTCACGTGAGGAGGGGAAAAGATTCCAAGTTTTGAACAAATTGGAAATCACCGGTATGATCTTTCTTGATATGGTTTTCTTGGAGACTTTAGGCCTCCATGAGAAAATGGGTATATATATCTCTGATTTGCATTTAAGCACGTTTGTGGGGATGCGATTTCCACAAAATCGTGAATGGATTTTGGAATGTCTAGTGACATTCAATTTTGAAGTTAAAAAGAAGAAGGCGATTCAATTTCGCAACCAAGGTAAACATTATACCATCACAAGAGAGATTATGAGTACTTGGTTTGGGTTTGAAGTCAAAAATTCATCAAGCATGATGGAAGCTTTTCTAGCAAATCGAGTTTGGGAATATTTAACGGGTAAGAGAGTTTTCGATCCCAAAAATTCTCCAAATAAACTTATTAAGGATGAGTGTATTCTTCTACTCCATAAATACCTTGCCACTTGAATATTTTGTAGAGTAGAGAACACCAAAGTCCAAAAGAGAGATTTGTTTATTCTTTCTTGCACAATGAATAAGCAAAAAGCAGAGTTCATGGATATAATTTGGGACATGATGAAGAAGAATTCAATGAGCATGAGGAACAAGATTGGGTGGTAGAATTTATCACCGCCATTATAATGGGTGAGCGAAATGAACTCCCCCATGTTCAACAACCAGGTGAATACTTTCAATATATTGATGGGAGTTACTTGAAGAATACCGGACTTCTTCAAGAGAACGATGGTGTCTATTCTTTCTACTCCTACTCCAACAGCACTAAGAAACTAATCTCGACTCATGAAGATTCTTTTGTTGGCCCATTTGATCCAACTGCTAGACGTCATCCTGGCAAGGCTCTGATGATTGAAGAAGATGATGAAGATGAAGAAGACAAAGCTCCGAAAGATTGGAAGGTGAGTATGCAGCAAAAATTAGACAATTGCCAAGCGGAACTTGGGGTAATGAAAAAAGACATGAAGATTCTAAAGAAGAGTAATAAATCGATGCTTCGAAAATTACTATCTTTCTTTAGAAAATAAAATTTTCAATTTACTCCTAGTCCCCCGGATTCTCCTTCTCAATAAAAATGGGTTTACTCTTTTCTTTTTCAAATTTTTAGACTAGTTAGTTATTTTTTTC
The DNA here is from genome assembly GCA_949673415.1 of Euphorbia schlechtendalii. Lineage (NCBI taxonomy): Eukaryota > Viridiplantae > Streptophyta > Magnoliopsida > Malpighiales > Euphorbiaceae > Euphorbia > Euphorbia schlechtendalii. The sequence continues at coordinate 9,136 of CATIWQ010012905.1, forward strand.
ATATTTAGTAAAATATCTCATAATGAGGATATTATGTTCTTTAGTGTGGGGGGCATTTGTAAAAAAAATCCCTAAAATCCAAAAAAAATCAAATAAACTAAAAAAGTTGAAGAATATGAAAATTTTCTTAATTTTGTGTTATTTATACATTATCCATACCTATGCTATACTAGCATATGTTCCAAGGTTATTATGAGTGTTAGGTATTACAAGTTCGATATTAGTGCAAATTTCAAACAAAATTTTTATTTCGAGTTTAAGAGCACGTTGAGAGTGTGAGCGCTTTAGGCACAATTTTAGCATTTGGCAAGGATGAGTAGTGAGTAACATTCAAAAGCAACATTCCAAGTAAGTTTTGATATAATTTCAATGCAACATGTATTAGTATAAGTTGTATAGTAGTTTAGAGCTACTGATAAGTTAGTAGAGAAGTAATATCTAGTAGTGTTCTTACTATGAGTTTTATATGCTATTATCGAATACATCCTATAAGTATTGAGTGTGTTTAAAGTATTGGGAAACTATAGCCATAATAATTTGAAAGTGATCAATAAAGGATGAGGGTATTGAGAGAAAAATCAAAAGAAAGAGAGGATAGCTAATTAGTTATGCAAAAGGTGAGGAATGGTACGAAGCAGAAACTACAACCATTCAATGAGTGAAAAAAGAAAAAAACATAGCATGAAAAATGGGTGCAAAGTACAAATCTGTACATCAAAAACATATGCTTAAACGAAAAAAAATGAGAGAAAGTGGTATGGAGCATAAAATGCAACCACTAAAAAAAGGGGAGAGTGGTATGGATCATAAAATGCAACCACTAAGAGTGTTTAGCATCCTAGGTTACCTAAAAATGCCTTGAGATCAATCTTTTCAAAGCGTGCATCCTTTTTACTTTATATTATACTTGAGAGAAGGAAATATTCGAGTAAGCATATAACGCTTATATGAAGACACAATTCAGTTGGCCCTCCATTAAGAGCAAAGGTATGCAACTTAACTATATAAATTGCACATTATTAATTTGTGGGAAATTTTGAACTTTTACTTAAACTTTATGCAACGTGGGAATGTGGTACTCACTACGATAGTCTTTTCACCAAATGAGGTATGAACTTGAATTATTAATTTATACACTTCTGTTGTGTTTACCTTGAGGACAAGGCAAAAGTTAAGTTTCGGGTGTGATAAGTGTATAATTACACTTATTATCATGATATTTTTACTTATAAAATGATATGGTTTAAAGTCATTTTATACTTAATATAAAAGATTTCATGTGGTATGTAGTTGTTTTTTATGCAAGTGCAGAAACTAGGTTAATCTTGGGAGCAAAATGATCAAAGATGGAATTCTATGTAAAAAGAGTGAAAAAGGTGCAAAAAGATGTGTGGAACACAAGGAATTGGCTTTGGATCGAAGTTGTCAAAGATCATCAAAGTTGAAAAGAAGAATCATGAAGAAAAGCACATGTCACGATCGTGACACCCATTCACGATCGTGACTTGTCATCCTTCACAAACAGAAAGTTACAAACCAATGTTCACAATCGTAACATGTATATCATGCTCGCGACTTGTGACGGTTATGGATAACCATTCTCAACTTCCAATCGCCGAATAAAAACTATCAACCACCACCAACTGTCAAACGAAAAGACACCTTTTGGAAGCAATCCAATCACAAAAAGGTGCTATCCATTGAAGATGAGGATGAAACTTTGCATCCAATCATAATGAAGTGATGCAAACCTTCGCCAATGGACACGACTCATCGTTTGGATAGACTCAACCCTTTGAACTCTATAAATAGAGTCCTAAACCCAACCATTTTCGTGTAGCAACATATATTGGGGAAATGAATAGTAGCAGTGTATAACGTGTATAGAGAGTGAAAGATATAGATTTCACTATGTTCAAAGTGTTGGTGAGAAAAATGTATAAGTGATTAGATTCTTGTTTCGATCACTAGATTTCTCCACATATTCAAGCTATTATTGTATGAGTGTAATTGCAAAGCACTTATCAATAAAAGTTTATGTTCTTCAACATTTATTTATTCGATATTCACAAAGAATATCATCCTAACGAATGTTCTGTACAAGTCGAGATCGAATTCATAGTAGACGTAGGAATTGCGAGAATTGACGACTCCCATTAAAGAGTGGATATAGTTTGATCAACTTTAGCTTTCACTTGCATACCTTACAACTTTACTTTGTTTTCTACTTATATTTCTATTTCGAAGTTTATGATATGTTTATATGTCATAACTAGTATTTCGTCTTGCGTCATTTATATTAATAAAGTTATATGCTTTCAAGTTGACTTTAAGAGTGATATCGGGGTTAACAAGATTGTGTATAATCACTGAATCTGTGATTGTAACGCAGTTTAGTGAGCCAACATTTTTGGAGTGGTAACTTGTGAAATATGGCCATGTGAGAGTGACCAGTACTAAGCATAGTATTATTGTTATCCAGATTCTTATAAGTGTCATAATTCGTTTACCCTAGATTTAGAAAAGTCATTTGATGTGTTGCTCTAAGTTGAATTATAGGACATTTGGGCATCTAGATTTGAGTTTGTTGAAGTTATCTAGTGTTTAAAACAACTTTGATTACTTTGCATATTTTACTCTACTATACTTGTTCTTAGGGAATATCTATATGATTCACATCTAATCTATTCATGCATATGTTCACCATTCAAAACCCTTAACCTTTAAATCATTATATTTTCTTTCGTCCCATAACTCTAGTTGATCCTTAGAACCGAATTCCTTCCCTGTGGGATCGATATCTTTTAAAACTACATCGCAACTGTATACTTGCAGTTATCATCATTTTTCTATTTGATAAGCAGTACTGACAACTGTTCATAGTAAGAACTTTTACATTATCAGTACAAAAGTGGCAAACAATTTTTTTGCATCGTTTCTGGGTATAAGCCTTTCGGAACAAGTATAGCTAAAATCTTACGAACACTGGCCGAGGTAACAAATCAAACAATCATTGATGGGGTTAAAACTCGTGTCTTGAAGTATGGGTCCTCATGGGTAGACAAGTTGAATAACGTACTGTGGTTGTACCAGACCACCCCCAGGACTGCCACAAGAGAGACCCTATTCCTACTCACCTATGGCACCAAGGCTGTGGTTCAGGTAGACATTGGCACCCCTAGCGAGAGAGTTGCCAACTACGTACAACAAGCCACGAACGAAGACATGCTATGAAGGAACTTGAATAATATGGAAGGAAGAAGAGACCAAGCTTACATCAGGATGGCCACCTATATGTAGCGAGTGGCTCAAGCGTTTAACAAACGATTAAACCCCGAACCTTCCAAGTAGGGGAGTTGGTCTTATGAAGCACCGAGGCTTCCAGAGTTAGAATCAGCTAAAGGAAAATTTTGCATCAACTGGCAAGGACCTTTCAGAGTCACCTAGAAAGTGAGTCAAAACACCTACAAGATTCAGGACTTGGTCAGATGAACCCTACCAAGAACATGGAACGCCGGGCCTTGCGAAAAGTCTATCTTGGCAACTAAGTGCAATTTGTTTAGTTTAATTTTCCATTTTAGCACTTGTATTAGTTTTCAAGTATTTCTGTATGTCTACTTAATCAATGAAAGATGTTCCCCTTTCTTTATATTGTAACATCCAACTAGAGAGAGCTGTTTAAGCCCCGGTACATTAAGAGCGCCCTAGAGGCCCCTAATAAAATTAATCAGGCCAAAGGCCGAAGTAGAGAGCTATTTAAACCTTGGTACATTAAGAGCACCCTAGAGGCCCCCATTAAAATTAATCAGGCTAAAGGCTAAAGTAGAGAGCTATTTAAGCCACGGTACATCAATAGCGCCGAATAGACCCCTAATAAAATTAACCATGCCAAAGGCTGAAGTAGAGAGCTATTGAAGCTTTGGTAACAAAGAGCGCCCTAAAGGCAAAAGACTGAAGTAGAGGGCATTAAAGCCCGGTAACTTAAGAGCACCCTAGAGGCCCAAAACAAAACTAGCAAGGCCAAAGGCCGAAGTTAAGTGCTACCTAAACCATAACAATCAAAGAGCGCCCCACATGCCCAAAATGAAACTAACGCGGTCAAAGGCCAATGACCAATGATCGAAGCCAAATTATGAGTTAAATAGCCTCAATTCCATGCTATCAGTAATAATAAATTCAAGTTAAATATGGAAGAATGATAAAAAAAAGCCTAGATCGGCGAACTTAGGAAAGTAAGTTAAAATCTCCATTGAATATAAAATACATATTACAAGTTAGAAGACAATTCATCTAAATCCCTTGGCTTTGAGTAAATAGAACTAGCTTCGGAGGTAGCAAGGTCGACCGGAGCTTTAGGAGTAGGATTTGGAGGCTTGCTTCAGCATAAGGTCCTTAAACAGGCGTGCATCGTCTAGCCAAATCTCAAGAGGATCACCAATCTTAGGGTCGGTCATTAGGGCGAGCTCATCTAAATAAGCCCCGGGAAATTTCTTGGTTGTCTTTCTCAAGAATTGAGCTCAGAAAGTAATCTGATACTTGTTCCAACTATTCAGGACTACTTTCTTCCCCCGGAGGTAATGTACTTGACAGCCTTGCAAATCTTTTGAGCCCCAGCCAGAGCTTTTTTTGTTGAGGTCGCCCTGGTGCATGCTTCATCTAGTTGAGCCCTTAGGATGGTGGCTTCATCCTAAGACTTCTTAAGCTCCTCCACCAATGAGGTGACCTCTTGGCGAGATTGAGTGAGATCCGCCTCCAATTTAGACTTGGCCTCTGTGGCCTCTTGAGCAACCTCCATAGTGGAGACTTTGAGGCCTTCCAGCTCCATGGTGAGGGTGGTGACGTCAGCTTTGCAGCTCTCCAATTCAAGAGCGAGCTTGGAGAGCAACTCTACTTCTTTTTTACGCTCCTCCTCTACGACCTTAGCTCCCCTCACTCCTCCTACACTGTGGGCAGCGTCTTTTGGAGCTTTTCTAACTCCTCCACTTGGGAAGTCCTCCCCTCATCCAGGACTCGGATGTCTTAGATGGTCTAGCGTAGATGCTTGAGTAATTGGAAGGAATCCGCCAAGCCCTGAGTCAAGCTGAGTAGGGTTAGGAAAGGAACAGGGGAGAGAATTTCAAACTAAGGTCAGTTATGAACTTACCCGGACATTCTAGTAAATGTGCTCCTTGGCTAGAGAGAGCGAGCCCCGACTAGCGTAGTGAGCCTCCTCACCGGGAAGCTCCAAGAAGAAGCAAAGCACCTTCACTATAGCAAGGTTGGAGAGGTCGACGTCGTGACCATGCTCCTTCAACCAAAGCTGCAAGAAATAAAAGAATTAAGGAAGATAAGAAAAAACAAAAATAATGAAGTTAGAAGTTTTACCTTAACCGGGAAAGCGAGCTCCGGATTTATTTCCCTCCTCTCTTCAAGGAAGGGAGCTCTCGTCACCATCCTCCTCCTCCCCCTTACACCTTTTAGAAAGGGATACAGCAGGAGACGCAGACTAGGTCCGCTTGGGAGTAGCAGCGGTAGAGTTGGTCTTGGGTTTCCTAGCTCGATGGGCACTCCTCTCAACTTCGAGGAAGTCCACATCCCAAATCATAGGTCTCGCTCTGGTAGCATCCTCCCCCGTCTTAGTGGCCTCGCCTTCTGCATTCTTATTGGAGTTGGCCCCCTCTTCACCCTTCTTCTCAGAAGAAGAAGGGTTCTCCATCACTACTACTGGCTTGGATGGGAGGCTAACTTCATTCATCTCCTCCACATCTTGGAGGAGTTGCTCCATGAAAGGCCGCTTTGGGCTTGAAGTAGGGGGAGCTTGATAAGTGTATAATTACACTTATTATCAATAAAATTTTACACACTAAACACTATAATTTAAATCATTTTTATACTTCATATAAAAGATTTCACGTGGTATGTAGTTGTTTTTGGTGCAAATGCAGATACTAGGTAAATCTCGGGAGTAAAATGATCTAAAGTGGAATTCTATGTAAAAAGAGTGAAAAAGGTGCGAAAAGATGCTTGGAACTTAAATATTTGGCTTAGGATCGAAGCTGTCGAAGATCGGTGAAGTTACAAGAAGAATTTTGAAGAAAAACATAATTCACGGTCATGCAAACAATTCGCGGTCGTGACTTGATACACTTCAGAAGCAGAAAATTGTCAAATAAAGATTCACGGTCGCAACTTGGACAGTTTTTTGGTCAAATCTTCTTAACTACCAACCGCAAGATAAGAATGATCAACCGCCATCAACTACCAACGAAAAGACACTTATTTGAAGTCAACCAATCATGAATAGATGCCTACCCATTGTGGATAAGATTAAAGCTTCTCAACCAATCACAATGAAGTGATGCAATCTTTCGCCAATGGACACAACTCTTCATTTGGATAGACGTAACCCTTCGAACTCTATAAATAGGGCTCCAAACCTCACAAATTTCGTGGCATTGGAATTAGAAAAAGTGAGAGATATAATGTGTGCGTAGATAGAGAGTGAAATTATTTAGTTTTCGCTAGGTTCATAAGTGTTAGCGAGAAAATGTTTAAGTGATTCGAATCCTTGTTTTGATCACTAGATTTCTCTACATATTCGAGTGATTGTTATATAAGTTCACTTGCAAATCACTTATCAATAAAATTTTTCATTCTTCAATGTTTGTTTGTTCGATATTCACAAAGAATAACATCCTAGCGGAGGTTCTGTACGGGCCGAGACCGAATTCAAAGCAGAATCAGGAATTGCAGGAATTAACCACTCCCATTAAAGAGTGGATACAGTTTGACCAACTTTAGGTTTCACTTGCGTACTTTACAACTTTGCTTTGCTTTCTACTTATACTTTCTATTTTGAAGTTTATGATATGTCTATGTGTGATAATGCGTATTTCGTGTTGGGTCTTTTAAATTAATCAAGTTATATGCCTTTGAGTTAACTTTAAGAGTAGTTTTGAGGTTAACGAGATTGTGTATAATCACTGGATCTATGATTTAAAAGCTGTTTAGTGAGACAACATTTTTGGAATGTTAACTTACTAAATGTGGCTATGTAAGAGCGACCCGTACTAAGTATAGTAATACTGTTGTCCAAGTTTATATAATCATCTTAATTTGTTCGCACCAAATTTAGAAAGGTCATTTCATGCGTTGCTCTATGGTGAATCATTGAACAACTGATTGTCTAGAATCGATTATGTTAAATTAGTCTAGTGAACGTAATAACTTTGTTGAACTTGCATGTTCTCTTTGCTATACTTATTTCATAGGAAAAATCTATATATTTAGAATCTCTAGTCTTCCATACATATATCTATCCATTCTTCATATCCTCCCAACTAAAATCCAAAAATATTTTATTTTTTTTATTCCTTTTTTCTTGTTGATCTTTAGAGCTAGTCCTTCCCTGTGGGATCGATATCTTTTAAAACTACATCGTAATTGTATACTTGCAGTGGTCACCATTTTTCTATTTAGATAAGCGGTATTGAATACACCTGTTCGTATTTTGAACTTATATCTTATTGGTAGGAAAGTGGGAGACAAGGTTTTTGGCTTCATTATTAATTAAAAAATCTTAGGAGTTATTAGAGTCGAAACCTTGCAAACAAGTTTTTGGCA
>CATIWQ010012908.1:0-10933 GCA_949673415.1 Euphorbia schlechtendalii
CTCACAATCATTTGGTGTCTGTTCGTAGTAATGGTAAAATTTATGTTGTTAATATGGAGGAAAGAAGTTGTACTTGTCAAAGATTTTAGTTGGATTAGCTTCCTTGTGCCCATGCTCTTGCATTTATTAAGAAGATCAATCTAGTGTCTTATAAATATTGCTCTGAGTATTACACAAAGGACATGTATTTAGCAGTTTATGGAGGTACTGTATATCTGATTCCATCAGACAAAGTTTGGGATATACCTGACAATGTTGCTGGGTAGATTGTATTACCTCCTAAAGGAAGGATTAGGGCTGGTAGACCAAGGAAACAAAGGATCAAGTTTCATTGGGAGAGGCAAACAAAAGGCACAGTGTCATGTAGTACTTGTGGTTCTTCTGGTCATAATAGGAGAACTTGTACTTCAATAAAGAAATATTATTTTTTTACTATTTCTTAGTATTTTGATAATATACAGATTCTTATACGTATTTTTCAATAAAAGTTTTGTATCTTGTTTTTGTTGGTTGTTTTTAAATTATTCTCCTTTTTTGTTATTTGTTATATCAAGTATAAAATAATTTATACCAGGTATAATATATATTATGCTTGGTATAAGTTTTATATTTTTTTCCATGTTTAATTGTTTAAGCTCTATTCATCTTTTCTCTATTTGGATATGTTACATAGCATAAATATACAATTTTATTAAGTCTCCCAAAATGAGTATGGTATTTTGTATTTTTACTCAATTCTACCTATGATCATGTACTATGTGTAATTTATATTATTTCTAGTATAACATGTTTTAACGTATGTTATACCTGGTATAACACATGTTTAACCTTGTATAACACATGTTATACCTGGTATAAAACATACTATACTGTCAAGCTATCTATTTCATGTAGCTATTGAAAAGCATTAATATCTTTGGTACTGAAACCAATAGAAACAATATTGTTTAAACAGAAGTTAAAACATAAATTTGTAAATTGTTCCAAACCTAATAACAACTAGATCATTATGAAAACACTATTGAATGTTTTTGAAAACTTGAGCTTTGAAATTAAAAAGTTTAACTATTTGTCATTTCGACCTTCCTAAATTTGCTACTGTAGAGGGTTATCTTCAATTTTTGGATCCATGTTTTTATCACTGAGTAGACTATTATCTCTTTTTGTTGTGCATGCTTGTATAAGCTAAAAGTGAGCCTATTTTTGTGTGCTTGTACATCAAACATCATTGGGAATGGCTTTCCTTCTATCATATATTCAATGAAGCTCAAAGCAAAAATTCCACAGTCACTATAAAGGAAAGAACAATCAACAAAGTTTTTATTAAACATTTTGTTTTTGTTATGTTAGAAATCTTTTATTTTTTTTATTTATATTTTTTTGCTTCATTTTTTATGTATTTAATTCTTGTAAAGAGTATATTTGTTTGTGATGAAACCGTACCAAGTTTTTTTGTTGTGGCACATCTTGAACAATCTGAAGTTCCAAAGGTCTCAAAGGGTCTTTATCTTCTGCATATTCTGGAATGATCATCAAATTGTTTCATCCTTGTAAAAGATCATGCATGTGAAGATAGTATGGTATAACATTGAAGTAGCATTCTTCCTTTTTCATTATCTCCCTTATCCTTGTTTTTCTTTGCAACGAGTCATAAACATAGAACTTTCTCGCTTTAATGTCAAATTTACCAGCTATCTAGTGTTTATCTGTCATTATTGGGATGTAAACGAAGTAAACTATGCTCCATGGTTTGCAGCATCTTATCCCATTCCCATACATCTGATTTGCTATTATGTTTGTGATTTTGAAAATTACAGTTAGATGTTCTCCCCCTTTCAAATTTTTCACTACCACTTTTTTGTGGTCTATTGCTTCATCAAATCTTAGTTCCACTGTTGTGAAATTATCCTTGATTCTTGGGTTGTACTTTCCCTTCTTTCTTAAGTAGTATAAGACTACATCGATGTGCTGAATAAGTCAAGTTAGTTTTTCCATTTTGTAATGCATTATACCAAGAATAATATTTTTTATACCAAGTATAAGTTGTGTTATACTAGGTATATCAGTTTTTTACCAAGTAAAAATTATCTTATACTAGGTATAACGGTTTTTATACTTGGTATTTTATACTTTTGAACAATTTGAAATTTTTTTATGGATTTTTGTCTTACATTGCTGTTGAGGAATTCATCCATCTTCTGGAGTTCTAGAAAGAAAGTCTTCTTGTCTGCTTAGTAGATGTTGAAGTTCATTGGTGGTACTATTGGTTTATAATTGATGTTGTACCATTCATTGCTTTTTCTGCATATTTTTTCAATTTTTTTTTTCAAATGAGTATGTATTGAATGAAAACATAAATTTATAAGTTTTAACTATAGAATGTCTTACTTTTTCTTTGTAGGACATTTTCTCAACTTCAGATACTTCAGGAATGGTTCCAACAGTGTTTTGTCCCTTATTGGTTCACCTATTTCAACCTAGTCATCTAGAGCATATTTTGCCTTCACAATGTTACTATTATCTCTTAGGTTTGCAGCCTTTGAACTTACTTCACTTTTGCATCAGATCTGAATTTTATCGTGAATGGCAATGCAATTTTACTTGATTCTATAACCTTTTGCTTGCCATGATTTCCTCATTTATTTTCATTTTTCCTCTGATTTTGTCCATATTTGTGTCCTCTATTGTTGGTGGTTGCATCTCTTCATTTGTGTCCTTCTCAATTTCCATCGTCTTATCATTATCCATTGTTTCATGACTACTTTGTTTATTATCTCCTCAACTGAAAGTTTTTCAATCTCATCACTCGAAAGTAGTTTAAAAGTTGGGAATATTCTTGGTTTTGTTTGCTTTCTTGATATGCATCAAAGCGTCAACAACTTCTTCTTATCCTTCGGACTCTTCTTGGTCCTCTATCTCTTCTTGCATCACTTTGTTTGCTTCTGTTTCATCATCTTCTGTAGCTTCTTCTATGCTAGTCATGGCAATGCAAGGCAACTTCCAATCACAAAATGCAAGGCAACTTCCAATCACAAAAAAATTATGAAACTTTGTTAGTTTTCAATATGTATAGAAGGAATTAAGGAGGGATTTTCTTTTAAGTAATAGAATATATATTTATTTGAAAGTAGGAGTTGTTTGAAGTCATACCTCTTTGATAGTAAGCAGTTCATTGTCATCAACTTGAAAATCATCCAGGTTTGTTACTTCAACCCCACTTTCAACTACATTTTCACTATCACAGTCATGATTGACATCTTCTTCAGCCATGTTACTTTCACCATTTTTACCGGCTACTTCTTGCTCATTTTTATTAGTTTGCTCTTGTTCTTCTCTTTCTTCGCTGTTCTTTTCACTTTCATATGTCTTCTTCTTTCTGATTTCTTCGTCATGTTTGTTGTCTGGCTTCCTTTTCTTAGATCCCCCATTGTTTTTCTTGCTTTTCTGTTAAATAAGTAAGATATCAATTATAATAGTTTATCTTACTAAGTATTATACTAGGTATAATATACTATATACTTGGTATAATATATCATACACTAGATATAATAGCTTGTATTAGTATAATAACTATTTTTAGAATTCATTTTTTACAATCAAACAAGTTGTTTCTAAAGTTTAAACATACCTTTTTTATGCTCTTGTTTAACTTAATTTTTATTTTTTTCAGCCTCTTGTTTGCTGTTTCCATCTCTCATTCATCTCTCGAAACCATCTTCCATCTTCTTACCAACTGATTCTATCTAGTCACTTAGTTTTTTCAAAACATCTTGGACAATTTATTCAACATTTTCATTTCCTACTGGCTGGCTCTATCTTCTCACTTATATGCCATCTTCAAATGTACTATTCCATTATGTGCTGTAATCATAGGAGCTTTTCCATTTGTCACTTTCATTGGGTTATGGTGTGTTATCATCTTCTATATTCAGCTTTTCAATCCTTTGTTTGAAGTAGTGCTATGAAAGTAGAGGACCAAACTTCATGTACTCCTCATCAATAAGCTCTATCTTTCTGAGTTTCAACTGGAAAAGATTTAAATTGGAATTATATTAAAGTCTTTAACATACACAAAAGCTGAATAAGTAATAAATAATTAAGGATTTGTTCATTTTAAGCTTTTGAGTTTATGTTATTTACAAATTCAGGATCCCTGTTGAATTTGTTTGCATCTAGGTATTATCGGTTCATGTTAAAATTGTAAGTTCTCTAGTTGAACAGTCTTGGTCTGTACATATAAGGTTCTCTCTTTTCAGCTCTATCACATATCACCCATTTGCTTGCTTCACATATCACCCATTTGCTTGCTTCACATACCTCATAGAACCACAACTAGAACATCAATGGACATCCCTCAAGTTACTTCCCATTCTCTTTCAGCCAATTCACAATCATCGTATAAGATAGTTCACCCCATTCTATTTCATGATATGCGTTGTTCAGCACGTAGTGGATGTAGTCATCTAGAATCAGTTTTGTTGCTCTCAGGCCCATATTGTGGTATGTGATGAAGTACACCAACCCTAGTGTCACATAATCATCTTCCGATTGTATTTTCTTTGATTTAATCACATTTTCGATCTCAAGCTTCTACATTGCTTTGTTTTCCTTCGAAAATTACTTCTGTATGAACACATCTATTTCCCTTGTTTTTTGGAAAACAGGGGGTGCATCGCTAGGTTGTTTCAACCCAGATATGAGCAAGAAATGTTCCATTTCAAACTGAAGCACATTTCCAGCAACTTTCACATAAATGCACAGATCATCTTGCTTCAACTCTCTTAACATCAACGAATGCAATAGTTGCTTTCACACTTTATGTCTTGGCCCATCAAAGAAATAGTCAAAGTAGCTTCTTCTTATCCTATTCATTGCATCTTCAGGCATGTGCTTTTCCAAGAAATTCATAATATCACAGTCTGATGTTATCAACAGGTTGGCTTTCCAGTAGTCCTTCTTTTTGTATATTGGCTTGAATTCCTGTCGAATAAACATTTTTCATTATTTTTTATTCTACAAAAAGCACAAGTATTTTACAATCAAGTAAAATTACTTACTTCAGGATCTTGGGATTCTTCAGCTTCTTCTATGTTTTCTTCTTGAATTTTCCTCAGGAATTCCGTCACTTCCTACACATGTCATGAATTTTTATTCATTGTCAATCATGTTTCACAAGGTATAATGAAAGACATTGTTCTTCGAAATCGGTAAGAGGTGATGGAATGTAGAAGTATAACTAGAATTCTGTAAGAGGAGATGCAATGCAGAATCATAACTGGACTCTTATATGTTTTTTATTTTTAACTTTCATATTTTTTTAGCATTATACCTGGCATAACATATGTTTTACCTAATTCATAGCATTTCTGTTGTAAAGCATGATAAAGTTCATATCATCATTTTTTCAGCACCTTTGTACACATAAAAGTTAAAATACATCTCCCTATTAGTGTTATACTTGGTATAATATATGTTATACCAGGTATAACATACATTATACTAGGTATAATGTATGTTATACTGTTAAAAACCCTGTTATAATATATTTCATCCCTTCTTCATTATAAATGCTATGTAATTTTGCAGATATTCACTTAAATCACAAATGTTAACTCTGTTAATCCATGTCTTTCATCAAGTTTTCATTTCAATAGATTGTTATGTTGCAGAGACTTATGTAAATTAAAATCAATAGTATGGAGGAAAATCAATACAATGAATTCTTATGTTGCAAAAACTCATCAAACTCATTCTTATGTATATTTTTATAGAAGAAATAAAAATCATGTTAATAACATTAGATAACATTAGTAGAATGGATGAAAATTACAGATCATATTAAAATATGTGTTAAATCAGTAGTATGGAGATTTAAATTAGTACCTGTAAACTTCTCTTTGGCTGTTTGTTTTGCTCTTTGTTTTGATCATTTGGCCTGCATGTGGTTGGATGTTAGTACACAATAACTTGATTATTTTATCAAAAAAATCTGAAGTATATAACAATTTAGGGTTTCGTTTACCTCGTTTCTTCCATTTTTCATTTTCGGTTGGAGAGTTCTCCATTATTTCATGTTGTCGCGACGATGAAGCCATTATTTGTTGCTGATTATGCTTTTATAGCTTCTGTTGTTGAATCGGATGATTGTGGTCACGAGAAAATTGCAGAAGACGGTTTTGTACCAGAGAAATAATTAGAGGACAAGCACGATTGTGAGCACGATAATGGTGATTAGAGTAGTTTTGCACGATTTGTTAATGGAGTGGAGAGCAAGCAGACGGTTAGAGTGGAGAGATTTTGAAAGGTTTATGTTTTAGAAATTTGAAAAGTATTGAACATGTAAGGAAAAAGGTTTTGTTAGTTTGTAGGCTTTCAAAAAACAAGGGGTGGCATGGCATATAATTATTTGGGCTGTTTCTTGTATAAGCATAAAAATCCCTATAAATTAATACAAACCTCTTTAAATTTCCCATGTGAGATAAAATCACATGAAAGTAAGTCATGGAACTAAAAGTTTTTCAAAAGTTACAAAATTTTTTAGGATAGAGAGGATGAGTATTCATATACATTTACGGGAGATAAAATAAATAAATAGAATCTCATATTGATTTTTTAATCTAAATACTGGAAGGACAATGAGAGTATTAATTCCTTTATAATATTTTATGAACCTACCTTTAATTATGTGAGTTTCCATTCTTCCTTTGAATTCCTAAACCTTTCGGGAGAACCATGAAATATCCTTAACCAATCAAGTTCCACAACCTAACAAATACATAAGATTTTAGGTTTTGTTATTTTTAATTTATTCAGCAGCTAATTCAATTTAATACTTTTAAATACTACACATTATAAATTTATACTGAAATTGGTACATTATAATTCAATTCAACGAGCTTGTAAATAAGTTGAAAATAACTAAACCTTAATTGTTGTAGGGGATCATTTAATTAGTTTTAACTTTGAAGGAGATGAAAAGAAGCATCATAACAGATATGAAAATTCATATAATATGATTGATTGATTGATTGAATTGATATCATAAATTATATATGAGAAAAAGAAATTTAAATGTAGTTGAAGTTGAAGTTGAAGTTGAAGTAGAAGTTGGAACGATGCAATTAGTGATTGATTTTGACAGTCAATCGAAAATAGTGAAATAAGTTATCCATATCATCCATTGCCCAGCTAGCATTTATGACCTAAATATAAATTCTCATTAATTGATGGCTTTGTTTTGTTTCTTTTCAATCTTGACCTACTGTTTCTGATTTAAAATTCTGCATATTATTTTGGCTTTTAGTCTTGTGATGTTACTTGTTAACAGATTTTTTTTGGCTTTTTTTCTTGCATTTGATCATAGTTAACTACAAAGCCACTCTTTTGGATTGATGACTGTAATGCTTAATTTCTTGCTAATAGGCATCACGTATTCACATATAACTCAGCTTGCAACGCAGCTTGGAGTTTACACGCAAGAAACAAATTTATATTCGATTCTAGAGAAGTTGAAAGTCTTGGCTTATGAAGAAGCCCAAAAAAATTATATCAATGAAAATATTTGTTGTTTACACAAAATAAATTTTGTAGCGTAAACCAATTTGTTTGTATAGTGGCCAAATCTATTAAGATCATGTAACTATTTAGTTTTATTTACTTGATAATTATACATTAAAAATCGAATCTAAACAAAATTGTTATGTATCACTCATTTTATTTAATTGCAATGGATATGATTAAATATATCACTAGTTAAAAAGATATAAAAAATGTATCATCAGTCGGAAATGCTTGGACCTTCGCAACGAATGCCAGGCCACTAGTTGGCAATCACTATTGAAAACCAGCCATAATCGTTGGGTGCTTTTTACAAACCCTTGGTTTTGGCATGAAAATTCTTTCTATGGGTAAGAATAGTTTAGAATTTACTGTTTTCATGAGCGGTGTTAAATAATTATGAAGATAGATAACCAGTACACAATGTAAGTTTAAGTTGTATGTTTGTCAAAGAAATCAAAAACTTTCCTAACAACAACTATGTTGATTATGCAAATGATATAGATGAAAAAGAAAAGAGGCTACATGAACATATATGAGTATTTATATATGTGATTACAAGAGAAGAATAAAATTAGTTAAGGTGAGATAGAAGCATAATTGTCAAGAGCATCATCAGTCAACTTAGAGACATAGAAAGCAATGTAATCAGAAAAAATGAAAGGTTTGTAAAGAAGAGGATGATCATTGTCAACAAGTTCAATAGGGGCTTGAAGCATTGATTCTTCCTTTGGCATTGTAAACACTCCACAACTATATCTATCTTCATTCCCTACCCTCATCACAACCCTATGTCTTGCTGCTTTCACCCTCCCATTACTCCATACCTATACCAAACAACAAAATTCATCTCATATATTATACATATGTGTGCAATTTAGGAAGAAAAGCACATGTATAAAATAGAGCCCAAATGCATGTCTTTCCGTTCGTACTTATCACTAAATGCATATTGTTGCCTTCAACTTACTGTTTCATTACTAATTTTCTAAACTTGGTAAAAGTAAACTAGTGAACTTTTTGTAAGTTTCTGATTGGTAATTGGTGACAAGTACAAACACTAACAAATGTATTAGGTAAAGAATATGGCACGTGCTTTAACGCTTTTGTAAGATGGGGTACATGAAATTTTTTGTCAAAACATAGCCTCTTTTTTTGAAACCTTAGTAAAAAAAAGGACCCAAAATTTTTCAATTATGTCATGATAAACTTATGGTTTATTTTGAACTAAAATTTTCGTGAATTGTCTAATAAAAGTACAATCTACCTTGATAACAAAATTTGAAAAAATCTTAGAAATACAAATGTTTTTAGTTTTAATAGATGATAAAAATTTTAAATATCACAACAAGATGAAACATCTTTAAAATTTATTCATGTATAATTCTAAATAATATGAATAAATTATTGGAATGTTAAAAATAATTCAAATAAATAATTAATCTTTTTTTACAACCCGATAATTATAAAAGCATGTATCCTGTTTTAGAGAAACAGGAATTTAGGTAAAAAAAGTTCCCTTTTGAAAAAATGTTAAACCACTTTGTATAATTTGCGAGAAAAGAATTAGTTAAAGAATCACCTTGAGTGCTTCACCCACAATGACAACAAGAGCATCTTGGGGAACAATAACTTGAGCCCATTCTCCATCTTGAGTTTCAACTTCAAGACCTTGTACTTGATTTTGGCATAATACTGTTATTGCATTTTTATCTGTATGAGCCGGCAGAGCCATCGCACCCGACCCTTCATCACTCGCCCCGGGCGCTATGTACTTCATTATCCTCAAAAGACTTGCGCTATCCTTAACATGTGATTCATAGTACTTTTCCATCCCAAAACTATCAAATATCAATCTCAATACAAGAAAGTTCACTTCCAGCATCTTTGAGCTCATTACATGGACACTCTCACTGTTATATACATATACCAAAATGTTTCTCTTTAATATAAAAACAATTGATGAAAAGTAATAATTGTAATACTACACTGCAAAATCAATTTGATATTTGTTATATCATGAAAATAACTAATTTATCCCTTGCACTTTATAATAAATGTTTGTATCTTCTAGACCTGCCGGGCCGGGCCAGGTTCGGGCCAGCTTCAATTGGCCGAGTTTGAACACTTATTTTTTTCAAACTTGTCCCGAACCTGGCCCAGCTCGCCTGACAAACAGGTTTAGTATCTTCTGAGTGACATTGATTTATAACTCATTAATTTTTAAAAGGAAATTCAATAGTTCTCCATTTTGGGGAGTGGTCAAGTCATAATTTTCTATATGGTATATCCCAAAATATTAGAATTGGATCTATTCTCCATTTATGGAGTATTGCTTTTTGTTTTTTTATTATTTTTAGTTTAATTTCTTATTATTTTTTATTTAGTTTAATAATAAAATGTTAATATTATTTTAAACTGAATTTTATCTGGAAAATGATAATCGGGGAAAATGATTGAAAAAAAATATTATATTGAGGAAACGAAAAATAGAGAATAATGTTGGACATATAATGTGTAAAGGATAAATTGAAAAAAAATATGTAATAAAAATGCATTTTGATAACCTAAAACCAAAAATAAAAATAAATGAAAAATCTGAGTAAAGTAATTAATACTACTGTTGCAATAACAGAAATACTGACGCGGTAGCTATATCTCACTGAGCTGATTTTTTTTACCACTGCAATATGTACTAGTAACATATTAAAAGCACTGAATATTAAATTCAATCTGTTATTTTCATTTAATATCCACTGTAAAATTGTATTCAATCTGTTTGAAGAATGAAGTCACTCTTTATTAGGCCATGGCTGCTAGAGAGTGAGTAATTAATAGAACTTTGGATGCCACTGTTTGATTTCTTTCAATCTGTTTCTTTTTTATGGAAAATGGTTTTCTTTAATTTCAAGCTTGGTACATATATAAATTGCAGTCATAATTAATGGTTAATAATTTAATTTTAATGTAGATTCCATAAACAACCATTAAAACCAGATGAATGATTGAGATTGATTGAAATTTAAAAAATGTATGACTTTTCAGTTTTGGAGAATTTTTTTTATTATCTTTTACTACCTCCGTCTTTTTAGTAATTCTCTTACACGTTTGACACTTTTTAATAAAATAATTAATAAGAGTATGCAAGTATTAATTTATCCTGAACATCTTAAAAATTATGCATATAATACCATGAAACTAACAAGAGTAAATAAAGGTATACATGAAATATATGAAGAAAAAAAATCATGAAATTTTAAAATGATATACTTTTTTGGATTTTCTTATTCCGAGTAAATAAAATACTAAAAATGAAGGAAGTAACAATTTTTCATTTTCGGATACAGCATATATCATGTGTAAAGAATTATATATA
>CATIWQ010012919.1:0-36795 GCA_949673415.1 Euphorbia schlechtendalii
GTGCGCGCGTTCAAATTCAAACCCCTGTAATGGTAGCTTATCGGAATGAATTCAACCACTATCGGGCCACAATTTGAAGATATGAGTAGCCTGATCGAGGAGAATTTGCATTTGCCTATGGGAAATCCAGGGCTTGCTTTCAAGCAGCAATTTAAGCTGAAGTTGGGCATTTTCTTTGCGCCAGAAATAGTAAGGAGTCAAAGGGATAGTGCCAATGGCTGGGACTACTTGGTCTAGTCCAACTCCAATTGTGTTTTGCATCCTAATTAGCTTCAGCACTATCCTTGGTCTCTCCATTGGCTTCACCACAACTCCAAGCTTCTAAAATTGACGATAACAAACAGAGAACAAATCAAGATTGAGACTTGAAATATAATATAAAAAACAAATTACCTCTTTAGTTGTGGGAGTTTCTTGTGCCGAAGCTGAAAGTTTGAGTTTTGAATTGTTATGAGCCAATTTGTGATAAGCAGAGGAGTTGGGTGGGAAAGAAAGTAAGTGGGATTTTGAAGTGAAATTTGAGGTTTTTGTGTGGAGATTAATATTGAGTTGTGAAGCCATGGATGATGTTATGTAATGTAGAGAGAGATTATTAGTTGGATTTGGGAGTCCATGACAGACGAGAACTGATACATACTCGAGAAAATGAGGTGGATTATTAAGCAACGCTGAACTACACTAGCATCGCATTCGCCCAAAAACATACCACCCATTTAAAGATTGAGCTGCCCTTTTGGGTTCAAAAAAACTAACACCCGTCTTCTTCAAATACAAATCAATTCAGTTAAATTAATTTAGTTCATTTTAACTTTCAAAAATTGAAAAAAACATGACCTAATTGGTACTAAAGATGAGATTTCTCGGATTTACTTGATGTCATCTTCACTCTAACGGGTTATTTGCTGTATACATAGACCCTTTACTAACATTTTTAAGGGTATGGGTGAAGAAATTATGAGAGCTCATTCCTAGTAAAAAAGCTCTCAATTTTGAAAATTTTAACAAAAAATTAACATTTCGAACATGTTAGAATTGAGATTACAACATTTAACCGCATTTCAAGAGGATGATCATTCGATCTAACTCAAAATAATGTTTATATTTCACACTGTAAAAATTAACAGGCCCAAAATTTTTATTTTTGGCCTCCTTCGGCTATGTCTAAGGTAGTCGCCCATAAGAGAAGGCCCTGAGTATATATACAAGTCTTTTGAGTTTTTTAATGATATTTTAAATCCGATATTTAGTTACAATAGTTTCTGGTTCTATCATTTCTTTTTGCATATTTGCTATGGGACTTCATATTTCAAGTTGTGCATTAATGTTGTCACGTTATTTTGTCTTTTCATATCTAATATCCACTTTCGATGTTGTCGAATTGTCGCTGCTATAGTCCAGATATTGGCATGTACTTTCTTTGAGATATTAATATATGTTCGGGTTATTAAAAGATGAAATAATTTTGTTGTTTGAGGAGTCTAAATAATCTCAATCATTTATATTTTACAACTTTACCAAATTTTCATTTTAGAGTATTTTATTTAAGATATAAATATTAACTTTCATTTAACTTAAAACTGTTAACACAATTTACAGAGTTGATATATTACATATCCAACAGGTTTTAATCATATCAGTTACATAAAATAAGCAGCATTATATATTAGATGTCTATTATATTTTTCTTGTTTTATAGTATAATAAAACCATATACATGACTATTAAAATTGTGGCAAAAAAAGCGCAACTTTTAAGCAAAATGAGTTAAATCTAACAAATATCTAATAGGAATATATCATATCAATTAAAAAATTTTGGGCGAAGAAGAATAACACTGTACTTATGACTCGTTTGGTTGGCGAAATGGATTGGAATAGGATAGAGTAGAAAATGAATGGAAAATGTATGAATTTTTGTCTAGACTCCGATATCGGAGGGAACATACATCCCTAATCACTATAGGAATCACGGAATAGTCATTCCTTCATTTCAAAGAGGAATAGCTATTCCATGGTTCTTATAGTAACTAAGAATAGCTATTCCGTCCGATGTCATCTTCTCGACAAAATATCTCGATCTTTTCTATTCATTTTCTATTATATTCCATTATATTCTATTCCGCCAACCAAACGAGTCCCTAGAGTATTACGCTTACAATATATATTAGTTGATCACTTCATATCATATATATTAAACATTAAAAAATCCCAAAGTATAAACATCTTACATGAAATTTATTTTTTGGTTATTCATGGCAGCATTAAAGAGAGTATGATCAAGAATATGAATGAATATATACCTAAAGTCAATTATTTTAACCGGTCAATTGCCCCACAATAGAAACAAAAAATCTTTACTCATGGCATGGCATTATTAAATACTGGAATAAAAGTGATTTGAAGTGGAAACATAACCTTCTATTTCATGCCATCGTAATATGCTTTTTCCGGATTGGCATATTTACCCCTTTCAGTATCTACTCTTGTGATCCTGCTTGTATAGGAAGATCTAGTTGAGGATCCATATCAGCTGTAGATTGAGAGCCTGATGATGTACTACCGTTTGAAGATGTTCCCTTTTCGATTCCATTGCTGGCTGATTCTTCTTCCTCTCGTGTTAGCTGGTGGTTATCCACCTTGCCTTCCTCTTCTTCTGAGCTACTAGAAGTTGCATTCATTTCATCTTCGTTGTCTCTTGGTTCTGCTTCAGCATTCTTCACTTGTACATCATCTCCACCTGCTGAGGTGGCAGGGAACGATTGGAAAGTGTCCCAATCGTCATCGTCATCATCATCATCCGATTTGACCGAACCTTCTTCTGCAGTTGGCAATGATTTAACAGGAGTCACTGTTTGAGCATCTTTGGCTATAGGTAACTTGATCTCCAGTGGCGTTGTTGATTTCGCTGACACTGTACTTTGATCTTTTTCAACAGATGCTCGGATAACCCCCTAAGACAAAAATATTGTGCAGAAATGGCAACATATTTACAAGAGCCGATATTAAGAAAGGAAATGACTTCTGTTTTCCAAATATGCACTACTCAAACACTGCATTTCGGTCGACTTTTCCTTTTTGTTACTGAAAATTTTCAAGTCATTAAACAGATTGGGACCAAGCCAACATGGAGCTATAATTTGATATACCTCGCCTTAATACATACTCCCTCCATCCCAATTTAAGTATCTTTTTAGAACTTTCATCAGTACCAATAAAAATTTTATTACACTATTCAAATAACTAATTCGATCCTTTGCATTTTTATATGAAAGTGTCTGTCTTATTAATTACCAACACATAATTTCAACACTACATATTCTCTATCCTAATTAATAAAAGGACAAATTTGAGAAAAAATGGTAAAATTATTAATTGATAATCTAAAGTGAAACTTAAAATGAAACAAATTAAAAAAAGGGCTAAAAAGACAATATGAACAGAGCAAATGGAAAGGGAAATACCTGGAGTTGCTGCCTGTGTGCTGCAGGCATTGACAACATAACATCCTTAAAGTAAACTGCCGAGGAAGAAGCTTGGGCGAGATGAGTAACAAGTCTCACAGCTGTACTTTTTAAATCGCCAACTTCCTGCCATCAGCAAAACAAATGTTTAATATGCAGGGGAAGAAACTGTATACAGCTAATTCAGTTATTAAGTTTAGAAAAAAATTACTAACCCGAGAAGAATCATCCTCTAATGCCAAGAAGACCATGATAATGGCATTAAGAAGCAGATTCATAAAACCTCTGGCACATTCACTAGCTTTTGCAAGCGTTTGTAAAAGTGCTAGGAATCTCAAGCACTCACCACCAACAGCTGCAGCTTCTTTACTTACCGGTTTCTGCCATTGTCAGAATGAAAACATTACAGTCAAAATTTCTAGAGTTAAAACGCAGTGATGTTATTTTAAAAAGCATATAATAAGACCTTCATTGTGTTCTGAATTACGGTTAAGATATCCGTCACAAGTTCTCCACAAAAGAAGATAAAGAAATTTGTGTCTTTTATGTTTGAGCTCCTTTGTAATGTGAATTTGAGCACTTGCAATCCAATGGATTGAACCTGCAGATTGGATTTACACAGAACGGTTTGGAAACATTTAGTGCAGCATTTGAACACACTGAAACGTATTGCACTACTGCTTTGGTTTTCAGATGGTTTGATTTGATAGGCTAACTTGGCCAGTGCCATTGTTTGCTCCAAAGAAAAAGAAAGCTTCAATTGCTGTAACTTGCGTGACTCTGATCTTTTATTCTCCATAAGTTGGATGCCATCAATACAATCCTTAGCTAAGTCACCAATTGAACTCAAGCAAGTTCCAAGGTTTGCTTTCAAATTGAAACTACCATCATCATCATGTTTGGAAGCATCTACAACAAAAATATATTAACATGTCAACCTCTTTTTCCATAGCAAATGTTCTTTCACATATGAATTTTATATTTCATATGCATTAGTAGAAAATAATCTGAGCTCACAACCATAATAATGCAGATTCAAGTATTCATAGCCGTCACTTCATGCAAAAATGTTGCGAGTTAGACTATTTCCAAATTTTTATTCACAAATCCTCTCAAACTTCTTTTATTCTTTCTCATGTTCTTTTATTATTTCTGTCATTACATCAGCGAACAGTCCTTATATAACACTGTCAATAATGACATGTACAGATGTAGATATAAAATGGACCCGAGTTTACTCACTACTAAAAGAGGCCACCTGCTTAGGCATTAAACAAGGGGAAGAGAACTAACAAAAAATTCTACAGAGTTGTAATAAGTTACATGGATACAGTGCAAGATG
Source organism: Euphorbia schlechtendalii (assembly GCA_949673415.1). Taxonomy (NCBI): domain Eukaryota; kingdom Viridiplantae; phylum Streptophyta; class Magnoliopsida; order Malpighiales; family Euphorbiaceae; genus Euphorbia; species Euphorbia schlechtendalii. The sequence continues at coordinate 4,803 of CATIWQ010012919.1, forward strand.
TTAAAAAGTAATTTCATCCAGGGTAAATCAGGAGGTAGGGTCCAAGTAATCTATTGTTCTCCAACATGGGAGAAATCGGAAAGCAGATTTGAGATATTAATTATATGATTATACACGATTTTACTTTTGCCTCTGATTTTTAGCACCTTGATAATCAAGTACAAGTAAAGTACCTAAACACTTAAATATGTGCTCCAAATTCAAGTATGGTCGTTCGCAGGGACAGATACACCACCCTCTCATCCCTCCAAACAAACACCATGCAGGCTTGGTTGGGAAAATTTAAATTTTGGAAGTTTTTGCAGAATTCAATTATATGTTAAGTTTTAGTTTGTAATCTTATGTAACCCTACCCTACACTTATTTAGGTTAGTCAGTCGATACTCTTTCGGCAACGTGTATTTGTTCTCTTTTAGGTTAAGGTAGATGGATTTATGTATCAACTTACACCTTTATATAATCCTAAATCATGTAAGGCTCAAGCAAGTATTTAAAGAGAAACAAACTAGAATTTGCACATGAATCAATCAAATAAAATAGACCATTCTAAGGAAAGCATCTTACGACATGCCAAGTAAATTAGTTCCAAGATAAAATGCAAGTGTGAGGTAGAAGATACAGACCGCCGATACATTCCTCAAGCAAAGGATAGATGAACTTGACAAAATCATTAACTACAGAAAAGCATGATTCGGTTGAAGCTTCCCCCATGCACTTGTAGCTGACCAACAAAAAGGCCAATACAATGGACTTCAACTTGCTCTGAGTAAGAAGACAAATATGTTGCAACAAAAATGACGTTTAACAATTTTAAATGCAAAGAAAAACAAAAGATAGTCAGAAATTTGGCACGGTTGATAAAAAAAATTTTGTTGAACAACATAATAATGTACAATAGAAGCACAACAAACCGAAAAGGCAAGAGAAAAATTTGAACCTTGTAAAGGCAACTCACCTTTGGCTCAAAACGACTAAGAATTGCCTCTGCTGCAATAAACAAAGGAGATAATAGTCCCTCTGAATTTGAGTTATCTGATACATCAGTCCTGCATCAAAAGAAGGGAATTACGGGCAAACAGAAGTGACTTGTAAACCACACAATCAAATATTCAACATCAACATAAATTTACAACCTTCGTTGAACATTGAAGATATAAGCCAAAACAAGTTCCATAGCAAGATACGAAAAATTTTCTGCTTCAACAAAGTTTTTGGGGCAATTCTGCACAATCTGTTCACCAAATATATATAGTAAACTGAGATCAATCATCTATTTTAATATGATGTTGAGCTATAGAAAGCAAATGTAATTCAAATACTCTCTAGATAAAATCTTTTCTCCAGAAAAGAAGAAAAGCAATCAAGCTAGGGAAAGCATATAAAAATATGAGAGAGATGATAATCGTATTATGGCTGTAAGACACTGGTACAAACACAGATTATATATATACAGCATGAGATGTACCATAGTATGGGATAAACAGATCTAGAGAATCACATGGATCTTTTAAGAAGCTTCCCAACAAAGATGTCAGTCCTACCTATTCTAGCATGTTACAGATTTCCCTTCTCTACAGATATACGTTAGCAAACAGAGCTAATTTCTGCTAACATACATGGTCACATAATTCTTGCTACAAGGCTAGATATTTCCATTAGTAGTAGTACGAGCATTCAAATACTTCATACCTATAATATTGTGAAAGACTTCTGTGCACAAAATTAAATCACAATAAATTAGTCAAGTTAACAGATGCAACTATCACTTATTTGTTCTGTATAGTATATATTACATTAGTTAGACCCTCTTTATATTTATTTAGAAGAGTTTATCCAGACTTAAACCATTGAGGATAACATCTCAAAATATCTAGAACACGGAATTGTTTGCCTGTACTATGCAAATGGGCCTGATTAAACATACAACTTGATGATACAATGAATTTCATAAATTTGGAAGCTATGGTAAATTATAATGAATTGTTTAAAATCTTAGAATAAGAACCTGTATCATTCAGAAACATTAGCCAAAGAATACCTGTGATAAAACCGATATGGCAAGACTATTCCAAGAATTATCCATGTACATGGAGTATGCAAAAACCTGCAACAACATAAAGCTACAAATTTTATGGCTTTTCTTTAAGAATTAACCAAACAAAACAATAACTTAATCCCAACATTATGCAAAGTAAAACCACGCAGCTGCTTCTTATTTCTTTTTATACTTTATCGCACGCTTACCAGGTAACATCATATGTGTATGTATACTGGAATTGAATTTTCTTCTTTCATCTGATAAATGTTTAGAACTATATCCATTCAAAAATAATAGAAAAAGACTTCCATTTCACAATGGAGGTGTAACTTTCAAAGTAAATGTCCGCTGCGTTGGATGAACAATTTTTATTCACTACGGAGCTCTGTGAACTACCACGACCACCATTTTTCTCAAAGAGAGTAAGGTCTAATAAAATTTCAGAAAATTCAGAAATAGACTTGGGACTTGCATTCACAGATCACTAAGAGAGAAAACACAAACATTGGTTCTTTTAAAAGACAATGAAATAAAAATATTCACCGAATTGGAGCTAAGAGTATTGGCATGTTAAGACATGCTAAGAAATTAGTCATACCAGGCGAACCCAAAAACTAAGTGCAAGAGTGGAAATCCTGTTTGACATCATCTACAGTTTTTCTTTTATAGTATTAGGTTCTTGAAATGAATTAGACTTAATAAATGACTCCACAAAAGTTTGTGATTAGCAGTTGAATGAGGCTAGTATTGTAATTTATAAGATAACGAACTGTTATTATTATTCATATGAACCACCATAGGGAGCGAGATAGACCTGAAACAACTCTAGGCAAATTTCTGAAGTAAGATAGTCAGCAGTAAAAAATCTTTCTGAGGAAAGAAACTGGAAAACCGGCAGCACAATTTCAAACAACTTCAAAGCAGTGGAGTTTGTTTCATCCATTGGAGAGTCTTCACAGATTGTGCCTTTAGCAGTGTTGAATGGTATTATTTGCCTATTAACTGTTGGATGTTGTTGTTGAAACAAAACAAGCAGAGAAAAGCCCCAAAGAAATTCATATTCCTTCAACTTGAGTTCAACCATGTTATAGCCAGATATCAAACCACTATCTGATTTATTATCAACAGTTGTCTTATCATTAGCATCAGTATTCAGAGGGATTGCATCCAAAGCAAGTGCTTGCAAAATCACAGGCCAAGCTTCTTCTAAACTAGGAAGCAATTTCGATGAAACTAGAGGTGATTGAATTCCATCAAGAAATGGATTCCACTGCAACACAAAAAAACTTACCTAACATTTAACATTTTGGGTGGACAAAAATAATTAATCACAGAGATCAGGACTACAGTTAATAGACTGCATTATGCTTACATTTTTCTTGAGATTCAAGCACAAGCAGATGTAGCTATAGTCCTTCAGAACACCAAGCCAGTATTTCCCTAGAAGGTTTGAATTCCTTGAGAACAAAGGTAACAATGCAAGGCATTCATCTGGAACCGCACTATGGTGTCTCCTCAAGAATGAAAATGTGTAACATTTAAGAGAGGCATGAGCAGCTAGAAGCCTTATCTTGATCTATTTCATATCAAACAGAAATATTTCTAAGTAAAAAACAATATTGAAACATTCACAAAGTAACGAGCTTCTAAATTAAAAACATCACATCTAAGCCTTCTAAAGATTTTAATAGTTCCCCATCTCCCTGGCCTCAAAAGCAACCAAAGAAGCAGATACCTTGCAAGAGACCCATTCTGCAAATGAAGGATAATAAATATCTTTGAACTCGTCAAGTGGCCGAGAAATTAATGAAAATATGCGTTTGACTGCAGCTTGATCACCACCCAATATTCCACTTGTCATCATCTAAAACCAATAATAAATTGTTGACATTATTTACACCATTTTCTTATAATTCAGTGACAGCATAATAACCATATATATCGATTCCCAACCTTAGTGGCCAACTGTAACCCTGCCTCCAGAAGAATAGGGCCAGAGGAAGCATCCAATGCCGTGCGAACAGCAGATAACAGTTGGGCCTAGTGTAAAAAAAACTCAGATTACTAAGATGTGTTGCAATTTCATAAACCACTTGAATTAGATAAAGGAGCAAACACGAAAATACAAAAAAAAATATGCATTATATAATAAAAAATGAATCATAAACAATTCATCATAATCTAGATCTGATGATGTAAAAAGGACTGTTTTGAAGTAAATTTTTTTTTAATTCTGGAAGTGCAATTATTTATAACAAAAAGCTTCGATGATCTAATTATGTTCCTGTGATCTTGACTTTTTTAAGCTGCTACTGATGTTAGAAATAGAAACTTAATAACATGCACTACAACAATTAGCTCCATCGGTGACAGTATTGTAGCAGGTGAATGTCTTGTCAATGACTCACAACTAAGTCAACGATACCTGGTACTGTTCTAGCAGAAGGTGTCCCGGAAGCTCCGGATCAGATGTTGTTTCAAACTGTATTAAAAAAGAAACAACTAAATATCAAGAGAATACACAAAAAACAAAGTGATTGCAACACGAAATCAAGCCTGTGACATGTACATTCAACATGACTTATTATAAAAAAAGGATAAATTTCAGTTTAAAGTTAAAAACAAGAAAACATATAACAAGTTAAAAATTTATGTATAGAAAAGGTTAAGATAAAAACTACAAATTTATAAACTAATTTATGTAAAAAAGACACCAGATGAAAAAAAGGATAGAACATTAATTTTCAAAACTTGAAAAACCATATCAGCAACAAAGTTTGAATTATATGATAAAATATCTATAATTAATACAATAACGAAGAACTTTAGATAATATCAGTAATATCGTATACTGATTAAAAAATACACCATCCAACCCTTGTAAAGATAAAACCAATAAAACTTTTATACCTGTTCCACTGGATAATATAATCTACAATACTTATGGATCACAAACTATCCCTACGCTGGGGTGAAACTTGAAATAAATGATTAAACCGCAACCATTTTTTTCATGCTAGGTGTTAGTAGTAGCTAATTAAGGATGACAATTAGCAATCTGAAAAAAAAAGATATCTTGGCGAAAATTCTCTAGGAACATATTTTCTATAAAACATACCTTATCCACAATGGTGCTAAGAAGTCCAACACCAATTGACCGCATGTTTTCAAACTGAATTGTGCTTATCTGTGTCATAAAGGAAATGGATTGTACAAATATGCATCTTGGACATCCAAATTGTAAGCTAATATACTATTCCAATATTGACTGGTGAATTAGGAACCTGATAAGCCAACGAAATCAGATCTTGTAGATGCAGGACAAGCCAATCTCTAGAAATCTCTCCAGTCTTCCTTTCTCTTGCCAAAGTGAGGTCGAAATGAGCTGGATTGTTTCCCACTGCCATCAGTAGATGACTCAAACACCTGTCCTACTATTAATTAGATATAGATTGTAGAAACCAAAATGAAAACTGAATGGTGGCCAACTTATTGTCTTAATACTCGGTAGAGAGTGAGAAAGAGTCGACTGAATCCTCATATCACACTCTGCCACGATCTTTTAGAAAAAAGGAAAAGGCTTACTCAGCTGCAAAAACTCTTGTTCGATATCTGAGATGTTTATCTCTGCTAGGATTGATATTGGAAGCTTCACATACATAGCCTTGCAGTGACATACTCTTAAATCCAGAAACCATATTTTCATCATCATCTCCTAGGTTTGAACCTGACTCGCCATCTCTATCTTTATGATCATTGTTTCCTGATTCGCTTTCAGATTCCACATCTTGCCTTGCTGATAAAGCAAGAACCTGAACACAGTTGGAGTTGATTCGATAAGAATTGAAACTTCTGTAGAAAAAAATTCCATATAATAAAGAGTTTCTAGTACACATACAAGACATTGACACTTCTGAGACAAAACCCTTCTATCTGCGATTTTGAGCAACTATCTCAGAATGAAATTCATAAAAAGAATTTTGTTTCTTGTTTTTAATATTTGAATGGTTTAGTTTGTCTGCTTTATGGTGTCAACATAAATAATCTCATAGCTTTTATTAGGGAAACACTTGTGAATTATTATAGCATTGAAATTCATTATTAAGAGAGGCAGATCCACCATGAGAATAGTCAAATGATTCACATCATAAAAGTGAGCATACAAGTAAAACCATCAAATAGCCAGAAATAAAAATTGGATGACAAGTTAGCACAGATGATATATGAGTTACAGCTTAATGTATATTGCCACAAGAATTTAATAAAAACTTGCAATCTGACAAGTTGTATTCTTAAATCATAAAAATATCTGCAGAGTCCATCAGAATAGTACCATGTAATCAGTCCCTTTAATCAGCTCTGGAATTGTTATCACTAAATGTGTCAAGCATGTTCTAATAAGCGTCTACTTGTTTCTCTGGAAATATTTAAGATGACTTTTTCTTGACTCCAATTAATTACAACAGTCAAACAAATGCAAAAAATATTAATTGCATTTATAATTATATGGTGCTGTACAACTGAAACCGAAATAACCACAATAAGATAATAGTCAACATATTTTGTGAAAAATTCCACACCAAGTGCAGAGGATGTCTACTTTCATATAAAAAGAGCTTACCATTTTACGGCATATTGATATCCAATGAGCTGGGTGTGAAGGGCATGATGCAACAAGCAATCTCATAATTGTGCCACGCACCAGATTACCAATCCTGAAGAAATTAATTAAATTTAAATCCATGAATGACAAATGCCAAAAAGGGAATGAAAAATATTGGGTCACGTAAACTTACTCAGAATCAGTTTCTTCATCTAACATGTGAAACAAGTTATCTTCAATTTGTTCATGAGTCACAGAAACCTGTAAACAATATTATTGGCAGATGAATGGGTTGGATTGAGGCTGCAAGTTGGAAGATACTAAACAAACTATCACCTCACTACCTACCGAATCCTTCTCAATGAGATGACGTAGAGTGGAGATAGCAAGATGCCGCAAGGTTGGCTGCTTCCATTGACCACTTAAGTTAGCTAACAGAAAAGTACAATTTGTTCTAGAATACAGTCATTGATATAAATGACAGAACCTGTCTTGAGGAAAGAGTCGACAGAAGAGTCTGCACATGATAATGCACGGAAAGAGCTTGTGGGGCAAAAAGGACAAGTTGTTGAGTAAAATGAACACTCCTATAAATTGAGAAAAATAAATTATCTCTGTTTCAGAGAATAGGAGACTGATTGGATTTTGAAATAATCTCCAAGAAAGTGCTGAAACTAATTGAAATTTAGAACAACTAAACCAGGAACAAAATCAATGAAACTGACTTATATTCTGCCACAAGTAGAAACCAATATAAAAAAAAGTTGATACAGCTACGTGTCACCCAAACTTGATGCTCCAGATAAATTGAAGATTTCATCAGAAAATGCTAATTATATTTGATCAGATAATTGGATCATTTGATGACTAACACACAAAGTTAATTCATAGGCTTGCATATTTGCGAAGTTTTAGATACAATGAACGATAAATAAATGAGGCAAGTAAATTGAAGACGTACTCGAGCATTGTGGCAGTTTCTTGCTGAGAACTGATTTCCGCAATGACAGACTGGTACACAATTCACCATATAAATTAGTTATGCATCATGAACTACTTTCACATAAATGGAAGAAGAAAAGCTACTAAGTATGTAAGAAAATCAAGTACTTGTCAATATATTGTTGCAAAAATCAGTTGACGAGACACAGACAATGAGAATATAAAAAAGGAAAGTAGCTTAAGAGTTAAGACATACTAGTCGAGAAGTTCTCAACTTTAATAATCACCTTACAACGTGAAAAAAAGATGCTACCAGAGGCAAGTTCAGGACCAAGTACAGCAACAATAGCATTTATCAGGCGTCCGACACCTTGCTCAAGGTCAACCAATCCTTTCTCTTCAGACAAAAGAATATCCATAGCAAGGCTGAGAGTTCCCTGCAAAAGAGAAATAGATCACAAGATAAGAGATCGTAGAATAAGTAATATTGCAGTTACTAAAAATTAAACTGAATAAGTAATATAGAAACTCAAATAGGGAAGTATTTACAGGAAAGAAAAGCAAAAAGTTGTACTAGTCAAGGAGAGTTGGAACTCCAGAAAGCATTCACAGAAATACAGTACTACTATATGACTTAACTTATCTTTTGTCTAGAAAGGGCAAAACAAAAACAGAAGAGATACAATAAAACCAAACGCTTAGTTTCGATATGACCCTAAAAAAATATCTCCTCACAAGTCAGTTTTGCATGCACCATCGACTTAGTCAACTAGTGTCAAATAAGCTCCAAGACTTGGATTGGATGTTAATATTTAATGTAAAATACATGCATTTCTAGTGAAGCAATTAAGGCTCTATTTGTTTCATGTAACACATATTACATGAAAATATTTTCCAGTAACACAAATGAGAGCATTGATTAAATTAAAATTTCATTCGTAGTTTTGGAAATTGACTTCACTTCCACTCGTTTCAGGTCATTCACAATCAACCAAGCCTTAAATTTCGAGCTACGGTTCCAGATATTCTCGTCTTCGAGACAATGTATAGTCAGTAATGGTCACCCACGTTGTGTTAGTGGAAATTTATCATTGAACAAAAACACATCTTCAATATAAGAATAAAAATTATAGAGGCAATTCAAAAATAAAAAAACAACAGGTGACAGCAAAAAAAAAACTAACAATTCTCCAAATAAAAGCAACATTTGAATCTGACAAGGAGAAAGGGCTCATATAAGAAGGGCTAGCAATAGGGCAAGGTAAGAACATGGAGTGCCTCCCCAATCCCTCCCCCACCAAAAGAGGGTGAGTTCCCAAATTTTCTCTGCAAAATTGAAGGGGACAGAAAACCGTCTAGCCTATATTCCTTAGAATTTGTTTAACTGTATATCCGTTCATAAAATAAGATAAAGATGACTAAGAAAAAAACAATAGTTACAACGTTAATTACATATTTCATATGTATCTTTTATATGTATTCAATATGTAAGAAAATGAGTGGGTATATGACATTTTGGACAATAGCTATACATAAATAATGTTTTATTTTTTATTTTTACGGAGCCCAAGGAATTTGGCAATAATAGAGCAAGTATTCCTCATTCTTACTACGTTTTCCATTAACAAGAGAAAAGGTTCTACTTTCTTCCTCCAAGGATTCCCCCATCGTTTGGCATGGAGACTAACAACTCATCCATAATTAGTTTCTTCTCTGTTGGGGGGGAATCAAATCTCAAAATTAACAACAATATCTAATTTTGAAAATGACAATTGGAAAAGTAATTGGAAAAAGAAACAGATCTTGCATATCAATTTCATGTAAGTTTACTGATGTGTTCTTGTACATTTTAACATATAATAACAAGATTAAGTTAATGTATAAACTATTGTGTGGGATTAAACATGCAGTTATCAATTACATAAGCAAATGAGGAAAACTGAACATCGACATAGCTGATGAAAATTACCTGAACATGAGATACATATGAGAAACCAGAAGCTTCAATGGTCAAAAGAAGTCCATGCAAAGACCAGATTTGTAAACTAGCAACCGTACTTTTAGCCAGTGATGATATTGCACACACAGTTGAAGGCACCAAACTTGACAGTGCCATTCCTCCTGCACTGAAGGTTCGGTTTATAATTAGATAAGCCACTGAAGATAGAATTGAGATTAAACATGAAAATTTCCATCAATCACGCCATTAATGAGCATTGCAGGGAAAAATATAAAGTGCTTCTTGCTGAGGTTGCAAAAATACAACTTTACAAGATTGAAGCGCTTACAAAAGAAAAAATCCCTGTCATGTTATTATAAATTCAAATGGATTAATTAACAAAAGATACAGAGAAAACCGAGCGACACATGGTTGAGGAAACCAAATTACAAAGGTTCATCAAGCTGTGACTGAAACAATTTTATTTTTCCATGAACCTGTCATTACATTACAAGTCCAACCCAGCAAGCAAAATGTCATGTAATGACTAAGATTTGATAGAATAGAGTTGGGTGAGAAAGAATAGAGTTGGGTGAGAAAGAGAAATATATTAGAACTGGTAGATAAGAAATAGAAACTAGGGTAGAGAAGAATAAGAGAGAAGATAAAAGTTTAATTGATTTCATTGATAGCTGGAATGTTTACAATACTGAAATTAGTATAATTGTCAACTACTAATTGCTGGAATGTTTACAATACTGAAATTAACCATTGTTGATAGACAGACTTGTCATCATCAAGCTTGACACCCAATATACTACTAATCCACCATTTATAGTATGTTCATGTCACACGTCTTGTTTCTAAAATTGTCAATGTATAGGAAATGGCCACAAAAGTCCAGTAATGAAACAATGGCTCATTACATTTTTTCATTAATAAAATCTATACAGATAGCAAAAGTAAAAAGTAAAGTGTTGAAGAAGCAATGACTTTTTGTCTCACCTATGATGAATGCACCCAAGTGCAAAAGCAATTGCCCCTGCAGAGTTTAAGTCTGTTGCCCCCGGAAGGTCACCTAGAAGTGTTCTAGTCTGTTTATTACAATAACGGAGAAAAAGAAGAGAATGAAGAGGTGAATCAGAACTATGGAAAAAATCCATTTATCATCAGCAATACTACAAGAACAATTAAGTGCAATATATTGTTTGACACAAAACTATAACCTCAGCTGGAACGATTGAAATGGAATCCACGTGATACAGTCAATTTAATGATGAATAAAACAGTAGCTTAAGTAGCACAAAAACCATAGTGCATACATAACTAACCATTCTAGCTGTGAACATATCATTTCCAAGACGAGCTAAGAGTCCAAGACCTTCTGCTGATGCTCTACGATGAGATGGAGCACAGGTGTCTCCCTCTACCAAAATATTCTGTAAAAATGACAATTAAAAATGATGGCAATGTCAAACAGTTAATGCCATCATAGTACAAAACTTTATAAATTGAAGTAGGGAGATTAATGTTATACCACTATAATACCTGAAATATAGCTTGTGCAGTATTTAATATCTCGGTTCCTAGAGGCTGAGGACGTGAAGCAATCAAAGCCTAATAAGGGAAAATGCAATCAGACCTATAGCTCCAACACAAAAAATGATTTAGGCAATAGATCAAACACGGTTAGCAGGCACCTTTAAACCAGCAAGTAGACCCACACATATATTTGTCAGACTCGTGATATGCCATGCTTGCTTCTTTCCAGCTTTCAGACACTGCTCTACCGTTCCGAGCAAACGCAACATCCCACTATTATCCTGAGTATTAAATGTAAGAAACTAAGGCATCCCACTTATGGACTAACATAATGAATGCATACACCGAGTCACCATACCTGAGATGCAAAAATGACTCCAAAACAGAGGAGCATCTGGTTCACCAAAGTCTTGTTTATTGTTTCCGGCTTCAAGAACAAGAATTATCCTCAGAATAGGTTTTTCATTAGAATGATTCAAAGATTAAAAAACAGCAAAACAGCACTGGCAACAATATATCGACCAATGTAACACTAAGAGCCCTTAACGACATTTGTAGTTGAAACTGAGGGATTTAGATGCTGAAAGGTAGTTAAGATCATCAAACTTTTTGCCTCTTTTGCAATATCAAAGTCTGAAAGAAAAATCTTTAAGTGATTAAACAGTGCGAGAAAAGGAACACATCCATTTCACAAACTCTTGATGTAAGATAATGCAAGGAAGTCTTAAAAAACAATAATGGGTTTAATTCAACATCATGTGGGAAAACGAAATGCAAACAGAAATAACCAAACGACGCAAAAGAAATATGTCTATTGTCATGCATACGAAATACCAATCGTACACAAGATGACAAAAATTACAAACAATGAATATAAGTAGTATCCTTCAATCTAGCTAAGTAAAAGTTAAAGGTTTAGATAATCAAGATGTGGAGAGTAAGTATGACTGCATGATCCAGTAGTAATCCAAGAGCTAAAAGAATTTCATGCAGAGTATGAAATGCATTTCAGAATAGGGAAAATTTGACAGTTACGAAGGAACAAAATAAAACGATATACAAAGAAATAAAAGCAGAACATTCAGTACATTTGTTGTGAATTATTAACTACGCAGCAGCAGTTACAACCTGTGGAAAACTTGACAGTTCAGTCTCCCATACACAAGGCATCAGGCCATCTTTTCCACCTTCAAATGCACGAAGTTCGTCTTCAAGCCAGTCTCTGACAGAAACATGACAAATAATAGAAGCAAGAATAAAGAAAAGTTAAGAACTCTGCCTAAAGGGAAATGGAGTATCAAAAAGAACAGTCGACAGATTATTATATAACACCTAAACTCATTGAGGCTCAATTTTATAAGGTCTCAGTCCCTTGGGCACATCACTTACAAACAAGTCAAAATGTCTACCTTCCAGGAATCCAAGGACCTAGCCATGCATCTCTTTTGTCAAGCAGCAATCTCAAGCATGAGCTTTCTTCAGATCTTGAAGCATCTCTTTTCAAATGACCATACACAAAAGAAAAACAATAAATCAGGAGTACAAAAATCCATGCAATCTCACAAATAAAATATTCTAGAACATGGACACATTTGCAGTTCTTGAATGTAAATACAAATTTTTAGCCTGTCAATGCGACAGAAGGTATTCGAACATGGAGTTTGGAATAGTTACAACAACATATCCAAATTGCCTATAAAGGCTGCCGCACAAGCAGGGTAAGGGGGGTTGGATGCACGCAGCCTTACCCCTGTGATAACAGATAGGCTGTTTACAATTAACCCTGAAGTGGAGTTGCAACAGCTATCCGTGACTTCACAATAAAAGAAGTTCAGACAGATTAATGAGTTTGGAATAGTTACCTATACGGAATTGTACACAACTGGATAACACGGTGATGCTCACTTTTAAATGTCATTGGATCGGGGAGTGATTGATAAACTATCAATATTTTGATGATAAATATGTCAATTGATTGCTGAATATTTGATAGTTCTTTGCTTTGTAGCCGTAGTGCATAAGACAAAGCACTGCACTCAAAGAAATGTAGAAGCAGTAATTTACATATAAGATTTGATACTATATTGATTAAATTCAGGGATTTGAAGAGAAGGTATGATAAGCTGTACCAGTTCATGTATACAATCACTGGTTGAAGTAAAACCTTATCATCGACAGAACTGTTAGATATAAAGCACTTTATAAATGCTGTTAGAGCATCAACAGCAGCTGACCATATACTACATACAAATGGAGCAAAAAAATGTTAGATAACTGACAAAGATCACGAATAGGAGCAATGTCCATGGCTACAGTTGCAGGTAAAATATAACAGGACACTTTTATTTAATTAAGTTGCCTTAAGAAACAGAATATCATAGAAGAATGAACATCAACTGAAAAAGTAAATTTCTAAGTGTAACATGTCTTTCAACACACATGGAGACCAGAAAACACTTCATTGTTAAGGCTCTGACACAAAGTGCCTCACACCTACAATCCAGTACCACTAAAGCCAAGTTGCCAGAATGACTCAGCTCCTAACAACTAAATAGATGTTATATGGCCACTTGTTTAAGAATTTGGACGCATGCCAAACACAGTTAAAGTTAGTGATATAAAACCAAATTGTTATAGATTTACCATATTTTAGATGACAAATCCCCATTATGCATAACATCCTCTTCAGAATTTCCACCAAAAAGGGGAGCCCATAATGTAAGAATATCAAACACTTGGTCTTCCAACTCCTATAGGTTTCAAGAATATCACAAAACATGTATTACATGAATATATATCCAGAAAAACTGATAAACAAGTGAATAATAGGTACCTCCTTTGGCATTGAAGACAAAAGAGAAGACAGAAGAAGCCAACCGGCTTCTTTAACAACTGCTTCTGCCACAGGATTTCGACAAGATTCTGTCAGCATTTTCTTTGAAACTTCAAGAACTGTTCTAGGCAATCTGAGTACAAGAACAAAATTATGTAGCAATGATGATATAGTAAAAACTTTTTTTGTTCAAAAAATTTGTGCAATTCCTCTTACATTAAATACAAAGAAAAATCCTCACCCCATGTGACTCATAAGTCGTACCAAGACCTCTAGAAACAAATATTCAGTCTCGACCACTAGGCCAAGACTTTCACCGCAAAGAGATAATAAAAACTTGATATTAAAATAACAACAGAAAATATATAATGGCTGGCATAAACATATATAATATTTTCTCAACTACCAATGACTGAAATGTATTTAATGAGACACTGTTTCCCAATATTCTCTAGATATAGCAGAGTTTTCAATGGGAGTTCAAGCAACAAAAAGATCCAGAGACTTTTGAACAGAAAAGTTTATGCTGAAAGGATTTTCATATCTAAAACACATCACTGCATGGATACACCATTCATTTACAACCGTGAACAAGCACAGACCTAGTTTACCATATATGAAACTTTTGATTAATAATCAGGACAGCCGGATCTGAATACAGGACATTTTGGTCTAAGATGCTTCAGTACCATGTCAAGAAATATTACTCTACAAAGTTCATACATAAGTTTCAAGAATGGTTTCATTCCTTTAAAACATTATTTTTCCAAATATAAAGTAAAGAAAAATTTTAGATGCAAATGTTTTGCAGTAAGTCAATCACTCAAATACATGATTAAATCATAAGTTGAGTATATTTTCAACTGACAAGATCATAAAGAGAAATTATGTAAACTTGTATCGATACCACAGAAACAGGGAAGAAAGGGTCACACAAAGAGATGCAAAAGATAAAGAGCTATTAACATATAAGAGCCTAAGTCACCCCAAAAGATATCTCGAGTGAAGAGGTTGCCTAACATATATAAGGTGACCCAAATCCAAGATTTAACCAATGTGGGACTTTGGTTCTAACACACCTCATCACGTCCAAATCCATTTGGAGAATGAAATATTAACAAGTTAAAGTGTAAAAACATCGTAATCAGGCTCTAATACAATGATAAACTGTAATGGCCTAACTCGCCCTAAAAGGTACCTCGATGAGGTTTCCTCACATATACAAGGTGACCCAAATCCATGATTAAACTGACGTGGGACTTGGGTTCTAACAAGAAATAAAACAAAATGACATTGAAAATGGAAAAGAAAAAGAAAAGAAATTACCTAGCTGGATAACCAAGAGGCAACTTGGGAGAAACAGACACCAAAGCTGCCAAGAATGAAGCTTGTCCGTGCAAGGAATCAAGATTCATTTTAAGACTATTTCCCTGAAAACAATGAGAAGTAAAAGTCAATGAAGTCCACAAATTCATTCAAAGTGGAAAAGGTGATGTATCTTGGAAAAAATGTCAATCAAAGCTAAAAACTTCAAAAATCAGAAGCTCTGAAAAAGAAAATGAATTTAGCATTCCCCCAATGAAGCAAGGATCTACTTATAAGGCTTAAAACCATGATTTCTTAATCATAGTGATTGATCTTATTTTCACCAACAAAATAAAAGTTAAAATCGTACATTCAAACTATAAATGCTTCGAAAATATTAATTAAAAAGATAATTTCATAGTAAAATTACAAATATGCAGTATTGTTAGCGCTAATAAAAGGAGAGCATTATATAACAAACATAGTTGTTAGAGGCCCTTTAACTAGCCTCGCCCAAATGCGCGCATGAGGTACATTAAGCACAAAAATTATTTTGCTTAAGTGATTTTAGATGCAATAACATACCAAAAAAGAACTAAGAGAACTCTTAGAGATAATATACATGTAAAACTTACATATTGCATTAAGAATGTCTAGCCTTGAATTAAACTAACCTTAAAAGGAATTGAATTAGGAATATCTTCCCTTTTATAATTTTATAAAATCTCTTAAAAATATATGAAAAAACGCATTCAAGTAAGTTAATATCACTAAAAAGAATTTTTGGATATATATGTGTGTGTGTGTGTAAGTTTTACATGTTGTATTAGCAATATCTAGACTTGAATTAAATTTAGCCTTAACAAAAACTGAATTAGGAATCGCTAGCCTTATATTATTACCAGAACTCTTAAAAATGGATGTAAAAAACATATCTATTCAAAATTAAACCCTTTAAGAAAAAAGTGTCCATGAGGCGCGCCCGAGGAGCATGAAGGCGCGCCTTTTGGACATGACCTCACTTGTCATATGCCAGGCGGGCGCCCTTCATGAGGCGCGCCTCAGGCAACAAAGCTTATTATTTTTGTGGTGTAAAAAAATTATCCAATTGGTGAGCCCACAACATGAAAAATGTCTGCATATAGTACTAACAAAAGTGTTAAGCCCTCTAGACAATGAGATCCCATTTCACCCACTATCATTGAAATGAATACAAGAACAATATTCGAGTTTCATAAATGGTTAGAATAATAAAAATTATGACCATCATCATAGGCAAATACCCAAAAGAAGCAAAAGGAAGAAAAGAAAACACAAATCTGAAAAAACTGAGTACCGTAGGTTCTCAAATTGGTTTTACTTCTTCGATAATGACTTATTATTCAAATAATCTTTTTGTTTGTTCTTATGAGAGCAGGATGTTCTTCTGTAGTATCTTTTTTCGTATAGTTTATCTCTTCAGCTCCATTTTCTTTCTTAAGTAGATTTAAGTTGTTTCCAGAAACTAAAATATGTTCCCTTTTTGGAGCTCTAGTTTATGTGTGTAATAAACTAGAAGACTACATTTTGAATGTATTGTATTGTATTGTATTAAATGAGTGATTACACATATTTATATACAGAGGATAATACGAATTAGGTAACAAATTAATATACCATTAACTACTCCCACTAATCATTCCGCTGATTATTCCCCTAATTACTCTACTGATTCTCTAACACCCCCTCAAGCTAGAGCATACATGCTCAAGCTTGAAACAAACAAAATACAATAATTCATAAGCAATAACAGGAAATATATAAATCGAGAAATGAAAATGAGGTGACGCTTTATGAAGTCAATACGACGAACCACCTATCTACTGCAGATCCCCAAATGCTAAACTTCTTGGCAAACCAAATGGCAATTCAAAGGGAAATGACATTCCAACATTTGCCAAAAACACTGCAGATAGATGTGATCTATGTAGTATCCAAATTCTGTAAGCTCTACCACAATGAACCAAATCACAAAAGTAACTAGATGTAGTCTCCAAAAGATTGAAGAAATGCCAAAGAGAGCACACAATCGTCTATCCCAAACACCACTGTTTTTACACGAGATCCAAAGTGAAACCAATGAGAATTTCAAAAGGAGGGAGAAAACATGAACAAGAGTCATGTCAATTTAAAATGGAAGAAGATAAGGGAAGATAGGAGTACACAAGGCTTCATCAAAAGGAACTCCAACCAGGAAAGAGACAGGAATATAAAGGCGGTGAGATAGAATAGTCAGTGAGACAACTGCTCTCAAAGGCAGCGGGAATCACCGGAAAATTGAGCGGAAACAGAGTGCGTCAACAAATTGACCCGAAAGAAACCCAAAAATCTCTAGGCTCTGATACCATGTAATAAACTAGAAGACTACATTTTGAATGTATTATATTGATATTGAACGAGGGATTACACATATTTATATACAGAGGATAATACGAATTAGGTAACAAATTAATATACCATTGACTGCTCCCACTAATCATTCCCCTGATTATTCCCCTAATTACTCTACTGAGTCTCTAACAAGTATAAACTATAAAATTGCTTCAAGCAGTTTAAAAAAATGACAATTTTCTTTTCAATTGAACTTAATATATGCAGCAAAAAGCAAGAGCAATGGAATCCAAATATAAAAAAATTAATGTAATTTTACTTTCTGCTTTATAAGCTTAAAAAATAATTGACATATAAGAGCTAAATGTAGATATAATTGAGTGTGATAGAGGGAAAAAGGTCACCTGAGATATAGAACTATCTCTCAATGCTTCCACTCGATGAGGAACAAGGTGATCTTTGAAATCCCCATGCCCTAGTTGACCATACTTACTCCATCCGTAAGTGTATAGCCCACCAAAAGAAGAGACAGATATTGTATGCCGCCATCCACAAGCAACCATGATCATCTTCTCACCCTGTAACCTTTGTCATTATAACATCAAATGCCATTTAAGGTAAAACACAAGAAGATAAAAAGGATATGTGGAGATGTTAAAATAGGACAACGCATTGAAAATATATATTTAGACCCCAACTAGAAATGTTACATTATGATGCCGTCTCATTTTCATGAGTGGCCATGATTGCTAAAACAGCTCATATATATAACCGTCATGTTTCACAAAATTATAGGTAATTATAAAATTGGTAACTTTTTTAACTCATCACATGGGTGACAACATTTGCTAATGTTTAGCATTCTGTCATCACCAATTTTACTTTCTAATTGTGGTAATAGATGCACAGGTAATAATCAAACTAGTAGGCTGTTTACACAGCATACTACAAGTAAAATGACTGGTTGAAATGCCCATACAGCCATGCTGCAAAAGATTAGTTATTGATCATGATGATTATGGTACACAAGTAGTAAATATGAATCAGTTCACAACTAACTCAGTCAACTACTTCATAACAAAATCTTCAGCATTTTTCAAACAGGATTTGAAGGAGCCAAGGTTTGATCCTTGGTCATTCCCACCCACTCTTTGTGGATGTACCAATTGAACTCACAATTGGTGCATATATTATGTACTTAAGGAATAATGTGATACAAAGAACATCCAAAAGAACCAAGTTGTCACTATAGAAATTTTTTCCCATTATAGAGCAATATCTGAAATCCCAGACTAAGTCAAATACTTGCATCCTGCATTGTCGGCAAAGGAGACATCTGGGCTATTTCTCAAGGAGCACATTCTATACATGCAATAGTTGTCACTTCTTATTTCTGTCTGCCTTCCTATTACTCAATTAACACTATGCCAGAAGACTGATATATGCAAAATTCTAAGCATCTGTTTGATACTTGATTTTTTGCATGTCATTAGCAAATTATAAGGACAGCAATGACAGAAAATATTATTTTCATATTGTAAGCAATAGCATACTTGGGTTCATCTCCACTAAAATTCTTCTTAGCCTTGGTCAATTATTGATTTGCATTAGTCCCAAAATTGAAAACAATATAGCCACCTTGAATTTAAATAGTACCATTTTGTAATTTGTATACATACATGAGGAAGAGAAACTTTCCCAGGAACCAAGCGATCATTCCTGTCACCTAGGCCCAAGTTCCCATAGCAGCCCCAACCCCATCCGTAGAGCTCTCCATCTTCTGTGATGGCTGCAGTATGTTCAGCACCAGCAGCTACCATTTTGATGGGTATTCCCTGCAAAAGAATCAATTTCATTGCATAAGACAGATATTTGCTCCTTCTCAACTACTAATGGAGAACCTAATAGGAGTTCCTTTCAATTTAGAAAAATGAAGCAAGATATAATTCCAAAATAAACTCTTATCTTTTAATTGATTGCATGGTCAATGAATAAAACAATCCGTAAATTGATTTTAACTTGGGTAAAATGAAACCATATTTTCAATGAACGTAGCTTGATAATTCTTAGTAATTTGAAAAGAGGTATTAAAAGGATAACGAGATTTAGACAAGTTAAATAATTGCATTTTTCTCTTCAGTAAAAAAATAAAAAAAATGAAGCAAAGAAATGAAAGGCTTCATCTGCAGGAGAATTATGAAATTATCATCCTATGTGTCCTAGCAATGATAAAAAGTTAAAGTTTTTATATTCATGTACTCTAAAAAATTAGTGAATCCAGCTTGAGGGTCGATGTTTATCTTAATAGAAACAAAATAAACAATTCAATCTTCATTGTGAATGTAGATGCAACAGGTTGGAACATGCATAAAATAATCACAAGTAAATTAAGGCCTTACAGAAAATCCTACACAGCTAATTTTACCCCCAAAAAAAAAGATCCCACTAAGTTGCTTAACAAGGAGGAATTTGCATTGTTGTATAAAGGCAATTCTTAACCCCCCTGCTGTAAATCAGATAACAAAAACAGTCTACAAAGTTACATGTCTATTTGGAATAAATTGCTAGCTAGAAGTACCTGGAAAGCATGAATTTTCTGAGGCACAAGAGAGTCTTCGGTGGTGCCAAGACCAAGTTGACCATTTTGATTTCTCCCCCAACTTCAAGAAACAGGAAAACAGCAACAATCTTTAGAAAATTTCAAAAGCATAGGTGAGAGACATTTTCCACTTGAATACTGAATTTATAACTCACCTTCCTGCTCATTTCGCACGGCTAAGCATTATTTTAGGTTCGTAACATGATATTGTTTAGTTTTAATGAATAAAGAGTAGAGCAGTAAAAAAACAGAATTAATGAGTGATTTAGGCAGATACCATGATTTAGAGAAGGATTAATAGAGTTTTGAGAAGAGAAGTAGAGATACATTTTTTAGGATATAAGATATTCCATTTGAATAATTGTTCCTTACAATGTTGTAGTAATCTATTTATATTAGGAAATCCAACTGCCTCTGGAGAGCTGACCACTAGGTGACAAAATAACTTAACAAACTTGCCTAGCCACATTACACTTGGCATATCAGCCTTTGAGAAAGCAATCACTTAAGTACCCCACCTTATAGAGCATTCCTAAAGCTAAATTATGATAAATGACAGATGAAATTAACAAAAAATTGTCATAACTAATTAAACTACCCACTTCCCTGCTCTGATCAGCCTTCTTCTTTCTTTTCTGCCTATGAATACATGACACATTTCAATGATAAAATGTTGTTCTTATGATTGTTCACAAGAAATCATAACTTTCACAGGGAAGGACTTCTACAAATGAATATATTTGTGTGTGCAGCTAACAAGATTGGAGGGGTTCACATTTCAAACCTACTTATTCGTCATTGTGTTAGGTATAGTTAGTAGAAGCTGATGTGGCAGGTTGTTAGGGAAGTTGTTACAGATTTTAGTATAAATACCTATTAATGTACTAAATCAGATTAATCAGTGAATAATAATCAAATTACTTTCTCTCACTCATCTTCATTCTCTCTCTTCCAATCTATTCTTTGTCTACTTCTTCTTCTCTAATCTCTCATTTCTGCTTCTTTCTTCTCTCTAACCTATCTCTTTCTCTTCTAAAATTCTAGTTCAGGTCCTGAACCTGACATGCTCTTATTTCTAATGCAATAGTAAGGTAGTAATATGAGAAAAATGTCCAAAAGTAAGGGAAAAGTGAAAAACCTTGCAAAGCTGCAAAAAACATATATATGCAGCCAATGGACATCCATTTATGAAGAACAAATTGAGAAGTTAGAGCTAATTCAGTACTTTGAAGCCAAGATTAAAAAGTTGAGTGGTAGTAAGATGCCTTAAGTAGATGCAAGGGTGTATGTATATAACCTTTGATATGTAGCCCATTTTTAAGGTACACCAATGATGAATTTTTCATTGCTATGCCTCTTCATCTGCACTTATCACTGCATGTTCCAGCCGTAATTTCATGTGCGTACTGTATATGCCTCTACAAGATGCCATGTGAAGTTCTGATTGATTCCTCTTTTTGTCTGTTTTATAAGCTGAGCTTTTATCTATTTCTAATAATATTTTGACTGGCCACATGAATAGGAGTCCACCCCTTTCATCTGCTTCCTTCACAAAACTACCTTGTTTGCTCAACAGTGAATCAACGCAGCCTACAGTCATTGCACATGTTAATTCAACCAGTGTGAAGGGTGTACTTGAATATTTCCAATTTTAAAGAATTCAATTCATTTGAATTCACTTGACTTCGGAACCAAACAAATATTGATAGAATTCAAATCATGCAAGATTTGAATTCTTGTGAATGCAAGGAATAGAAATCTTGCAAAAAGTTGCAAGATTTCAAAGGAATTCATTTAAGTTGTACCTTTGAATACCATTTTCACCATTTTACCTTCTCATGTGCTTTTAGTTGGAGTCAAAATACTTGTATAAATTGTTTTGAGAAAATGTTAAATTCTTATATATAAAATGAAGTTTCCAGACAAAGGAGAAAAGGTGATAGTGGAAAAGAAAAAAAGTCACCACGGATCAATGAAATAGGTACAAACTTAGTGGCAGAAAAACTGAACTTAGAGACGGATTCATGGAAAGCTGTTAAACCGTTTTCAAATTTCTCTACAGTTTCAATTGCTATGTTGTTAGATCCATTTTTCATGGCTATGTAGAGAGGACTTTCTCCACAATTATGTAGTTAGGATCCTCATGTTTTAATATTTCTTTGACAATGTCGCGATAGTTACCTTTAGTTTCCAGGAGCAAGGGCTGTTTCGTGCTGTTTATTTCTTGACCACAGCATTCGCCTACCCGCTTCTTCCTCTTCAGTCTCCAAGTCTCTATGAATTGGCTTTTTTGCTTCCTCAATGAGAAATTTCACTATTTCATGGTCACTGTAATTTGTTGCCATATGCAACGGAATATCACCATCGTTGTTGGTCCGGCCATAATAAGAGTGGACACTTGTCATTCACCTTTTCTACAAAGTGTTTTGATCTTTGGTAGGGAGAATTGTATTTTTGTTTCTGCCATTAAGTAGATGATCGAGAGTTTGTCCATAATTCTCCAACAGTTCAAAGTTGCCATTTGTCACAGCCTTGTACAAAACATCATCGACTTGTGTAATGCCATTGTTAGTAGAATTAGAAGCGGACATTTTGTACAATTTGGGGGTATACAAGAACTTTCTATTTATATAACCTCTTTCTCAAGGATAGTTGAGCATAATGAAGGCAATGAACACTTACGAAATGAGCAAGCAAAACATTTAACAGGTTAAAGTGTACAAGGAAATAATATATTTAGATCAAAACAAACAAGCCTATGTGGAAAGATTACTTGGAAGAAAAAGAATGTATACTAAGACTAAAGTATTTTATTACTTTATCTATACTTCGGTGCCTATATATTAAAACACCGTATTTTAGATACTCCAAGAACCGCCTGTTACCCAGGAAACAAAAATTCAATCAGTACTCTTTAAAAAGATTGTGAAACTGAATGGGAGATGAATGAAAAAATAGGTATCATGAAATAAACAAAGTAATTGTGGCATACATACAAATTTACTGGCAATAAAGAAAGTGCATGTGCTGATTGACGGCAACATGGAAAACTGTATTCTGGACTTGAGAAGAAAAAATTTGATTTTGCAGCACAACATTCAAAGCATAAGAACAAGGTATATTTTTGAAAAAAATTGTCAAACCGCAGCAAAACTACAAATAAACCAAGAAAAACAAACTCTATTCTAATGTTGTTTCAACCATAATCTCCCTTACTGTTAATAAGTAGACGGTCAACCACCCAAGCTAAGCTATTCCCACAAGAATAGTGGATATATTGAAATTGAGAAAAGAAATTAATACTGTAAAATGTATTGTTGTCGTTGTTATATTAGAATATTTATTATTTTATTATTTCCTGGATTAATACCTCATAGACACCTTACAATTGGTCCATTTCAACATTTTTTTTTTGGTTGAAAAATAATAGACACATCATTTCCAAACATGCAATCAAAGATCACAGTTTAACTCGCATTTATTTATACAAAGTGATCTGTCATTTAAGCTTGCAAATTTATTAGTTAAATTCTATTTAAGTCACATGACAAGAATTTATAAAAAATGGATTGGCTTTTTTGGACTTTGAGTAGGGGTGAGCAAAAATACCGAAAACCGAAAATCAAACCGAAAACCGAAACCAAACCGAAGTTATTCAGTTCGGTTTTCGGTTCTATATATTTATGTTTTCGGTTTTCGGTTCAGTTTCGGTTCAAAACCGAAAAAATCGAAAACCGAAAAATAAATTTTAATTAATTTTAAATTAATTTAATAATTATTTTCATATTCAATTTACATTTAATACTTAAAAATTAAGGTTTTTTTTTCAAATCAACAATAAGTTACATATGTTAAAAATTATGTATACTGATTTTTAGTTATTGTATGTTAAAAAAATTAATATATGGAAAAAAAATTAATTTAAAATAAAAAAAATATAATTTTGGTTTAAAACCGAACCGAACCAAAAACCGAACCGAATTTTTTCAATTCGGACCGAACCGAACCGAAATAATTCGGTTCGGTTTTCGGTTCTAAAATTTCCCCCCTTTCGGTTTTCAGTTTGATTCGGTTTTTGAACCGAACCGAGTTTTGCTCACCCCTAACTTTGAGTTCAGCCCGACCCAGCCACCCCCTAAGTTCTAACCAAATTTGAGTTTGTTTGGCTTGTAAGCCTCTTCTTGAGTTTCAAATTTCGACCAAAAGAGAAGCTTTCCATTAACTAAGCAACCGAGTCGCTAATTTCGAGTCAAAAGGGACCAGTCAAACAAAAATTAACTAGCATTGAACTCATACTGTTATTATGTCAAAGTACAAAAGTCAAAGGACCACGGAGAACATTGCAAACTAAGAGATTCGCTACAACGTAGCCAAAGCCGTAACATACAAAAAAAAAATCTCTCGTATTATTTATACGTGACTACTTACAACTATATCTCTCCGGCAATATGGACAATCGCCACAAGTTCGTATCCAACGATCCAAGCAGCCAAAGTGGAACCTATGCTCACAAGCTAGATGTATAAGCTCGTCTCCTTCCTCGAAACTTTCAAGACAAATGCTACATTCTCGCGAAAAATTATCTCTTTTCTCTTTGTCGTCCAAGTTGCAAAATATCTCCATCTGCAAGCACTTGATATCCTCGGAGGTCAGACCAGGAGGTTTCCTCTTGGACGATTCCTGAATTATCTGCAATGTTTCTGTTTGATTGGTTGAGCCACCAAAAGGGGTTCTTCTAGAAGACCTGGCTCCCCTCTCCACATCATCAATGACTTGCAGGTCGTCATTTGAGGTGTAGTCCCTGCTGGAGATGTCGAATGAAACTCTGCTACTCCGCCTGAAAAGCCGAAATCGAATAGTGGATCAGGAGAGAACTTGGTGCAGATTGTTAAAAAAGTGCATTGAAAGCATGAAATAGCTTCAAGAGCAAATACTGCAGAAAAGACCATGATCTGATAGAAATGAACAAGAACTAGAACAGACGGAAATCGATCATGATATTCACGTTTGTATAGCATAAGCACTAAAAAGGCTTCAATGTGAACTCTTAGGTGAATATCTGATTCAGTAGCTAACGCGAGATACTTCCATCAATCTAGAACTCATAGTGTCGTTTAAATAAGCTCAAACAAATAACAAGATACAAGATAAACTTCCAAAAAAAAGTGCTCATCGCTCTGCTCGTATTTATCTCATGCTCCCTTTTAAGTAGGCACAACACATTCAGCCACAAGGTATTAACGCTCAAGCAAGTAAAGTATCCAAAACAGCAGAATCAATATCCAAGGATTTCAAAAGCAATCAAATTTCACCAACAGCAACTATAGAGCAAAAGCAAAAACAAACTGCTCTATTTGGAAAATCTTGTAAACTTGGCCACTTATACTATAAATTCTCGTAAAATTGGACATTTTACCAGAAATTGTGTAAGCAATGTATTAGAAGCAAATGAAATTATACATTAACTGAAGAGCCAGGCTAAAGTGGCAATTTACAAGAGATGATTACACCAACAGAAGTATCCGAATTTACCGATTTGCAGAAGCGGAAACTCCTCTCAACCTCTCAACGAGTCTGGCTCTTGCAAGTAACACAGCTCCAGGAAGTCTATCATTGCCACTCAATCTTCCCCTGCTTGAACCTTCTGTATTGATGCTAGCTTCGTCAACTCGAAACAAACTGCGCTCCTGTCAAAGGTAAATGCATTCTTATTTACTAAAATCAATTCTTCACTATCTATTAAACACCAACCAACATCTTAATCAAATGAATCCAGCTGTAAAACAAACAGAACACTACAAAATACCCCAATTTTTCTCTTCTGTATTTCGATTTTTTATCATCCAAAAGTAATTAATTGAGAAGAATGAAAAATTGAGTCCTTACAGATACAGAGGATGAGCGATTGCAGGGATTCCTTGAATGAGGAGATCTCCGGAGAGGATCACAGCCGTCAAAATCATGCCGGCTATGACTATGGTGGTGCCTGCGATTATAACTCGAATGAAAATGACGGTCTGAGCTTGACGGCTGAAACTCCGATTCGACTCGGCCGATACGCGACCTTCTCTGGTAAAACAGCTCCGATGCGCTCGTCATACACTGATTTTTCCGGTAGCAGTAACAGAAAACCCAATTCGCTGAATTCGATTTCAGCCTCTGATTCAAAAGAAAAAGGATAAGAGAGGATGAATTTGAAGAAGCGGAGAAGTTACTTTCCGGGAAACAAAAGTAAGTTTCTAGGAACAATACCCATGGGCGAGAAAGAGGGTAAGATTGGAACTTGGTTGGATTTATCTGTGATTAGGACGGATATAAATATCAGGAATTCAAAGGAGAGGAAAGAGGAGGTGAAGCGGAATTTCGGATGAGCATTGATTTTCCTGTGAGGAACGGATTTCATCAATGTTTCTTTAAGACTTTAACTGCTTTTTGGACAATGTAACGGCGACGTTTTGAAGGAACACCCTTTTGCTACCTTTATTCCTTCTAGTATTTATGTTGTACATTTTATCCTATATTATATAATTGGCTTAATGCATTTACGCCTCCTAAACTTGTTCAAAAAGGACTGTTATCACCCTGAAATTTGAAATATGACATATAGCCCCTAAATTTGTCTAAAACGCATTACTTTACCCCCTCGTAAAAATATCGGCTTCAAAAATAAGAAGATGAAAATAACGGTCAAAAATCGATACAATATCATGATCAATTGAAGAAAATATTTAGAATAGATATGAAGTTTTGAAGAATACGAAGAACATATATTAGGGATTTGAATGGTAAGAATTAGAATGTTAGGGATTTTTTTATTCATTTTCTATTCCACCAACATACTTCACGCGTGTGTATTTTGATGATCATCCACGTAGCAAGCCAGGTCAGCACAAGAGGGTAAAGTGATGCATTTTAGACAAGTACAAGGGGCTATCTATCACATTTCAAAGTTCAGGGTAGCAACAGCCCTTTTTGGACAAGTTTAGGGGGGTGTAGATGCATTAAGCCTATATAATTCATGGCCTTGTTGTCCTAATTTGGACTATGCATGTTCATTTAAACTTTGAAATATACGATCTAAAGAGTACCAAACAAACTGACAATCGATGAGAGAATTTTATTTATCTGATGATAACATACCATCGGTCGTCACTCCCCTTTTTACCCATTAAGAATACTAAGTGTTAAGCCATCCCATCGTTTGGGTCTTAAGGGATCGCTATCAAGAGCCCGGTCCAGGAAGACTCGGGTGGACCATTGACCGTGCCAAAATGACGCCAGACACCATCAGCAATTCCCAGAAACTGTTAAAGGCTTTACTTGGAAAGGGCCACGTATGCTCACTCTCCCTCAAGGTCCAGTCGTACCAAAACCTCAAGGCGGCACTGCCACACTAGGGTGAACGGTTGCTCCCTCATTGGCTACGTCACAAGTGGTAGGCGACAAACTTATCAGGAGTGGGGCCCGCCCCGCCACGTAAGCATCCTAATACCCTATATAAACCCTTTGGTATTTCATTATCCAGGTATCTTTTGTTCAGTACATCCTCTTGTTCCTTATTTTGTCTCATATTGCTGCATACTAACTTGATCATCGGAGTGCTAACGCCAGGACTCTAGCCAAGTCTCGTTTTGCAAGAATAATCCCCTAGAGACCGGGGTCTCATCACAGAGTGTATTTTAGGCATCAATTTGATGCGATGAGCGTGGAGCGAACCTCGAAATGAGTATTCCCCCAGAATATGACCCTCTCAAACACACTAAATAACCCATCTTCCTCGGAAAAAATCTTGAGCCCGGAAAAAGAGTGAACCCCAATGCGCTCCTCACTCCGCCTAATCCCTCAGCTCTGAAGAGTAGTTTAACCCTCATTTCTAGTAATATGGGGCATGGTTCACCTAGTAGCCATACCCCGTCCTAGATAGAAGACCTAACGGTGGCAGTAAGAGAGTAAGCCGCGGAGGTTAAGAAGCAGGCGAAATCTATGGCTGCCTTGCACGACACCGTGAAGTTGCTAGCTCAGGCATGGGAGGATGATTTGAAAGTAATAAGGGAACTCCATTCGCAGGATAAAGGAACCCCTTCTTCGCACGATCATTCTTGCGTGAGGCCCACCTTATCCTAGCTCTAACGGGCACGTAGCAAAGGAAAAGTAAAGATAGCAGATGACTCTCCGTCCAAAGGAAGAGAAGAAAGTGAGCCTAGCTATGAGTCGACTCCTGAACCCAAAATGCCATCCCCATATAGATTGATGGGTGGCCGAAGAGGGCGTCCAAGATCCCCAAGGGATCGGCTTGCTGAAAGGAAGTCAATAGCACCATGGAGCAGAGATTGAGGCAGTTGTTGATGAAAGCAAGAGTCGAGATGCCAATCCTAAAGGTAAATAGCACCGCCTCACCTTATTCTCCAAAGATAAGGGTGGCACGCTTCAAAAATTTTAATCAGCCCCGTATGAGGGAGTACGCGGGAATCGGGGATCCCATTGCCCACGTTTAGTATTATAGACAATGCATGGAGGCCGCGGTCGCTACCGATGTAATGATGTGCAAGCTTTTCGCAACAACACTAGTTACTCCGGCTACTAATTGGTTCGATACTCTCAAACCGGGGTTAGTGACCAATCTCGATAAGTTGGTGGAGAGATTTATCATGTACTTCATCACCTCTATCCCCCCGAAGAAGACAATGTAAGACTTGAAGTTGGTAAGGCAGGGGCAGGATTAGTCACTTGAGAACTTTGTGGAGAGGTTCTAAAAGGCATCCCTCTGTATTCCCAGTTTCAACATAGACGTAGTAGTGGATGCGTTGATTGAAAATTGCAGAAGTGAAAATTTAGCGAAGGATCTAACCACCGATCCTCCCACCGACCTCCCTCTATTAATGCAAAAGGCAAGGAAGTCAGTATGATGGGAGACTAGGATAAGAACCTAGAGATAGCTCGTTCAAGCAAGAGAGGAGCCGGCGAGACGCACGGATCAGCGGCGCTGGGAGCGGGGCCCTAGATTCGAGGGTCTGAGAAGAGAGGTAGAGCAGTTCGTCCCATTCACGGTGAAGAAGTAAGAAGTCTTGCTATGGATCGAGAAGAACAAAAACAATCTGGAATATCCGTCGAAGGTCCGGGGGGCCGGTAGACCAAGAACGTATTGCGAATTTCACAAGTAATCAGGCATGATACGAAGGATTGCCGAGAGTTGGAGCGAGAGTTAAATAATCAGACCTTAGAGGGGAAGTTGAATAGATTTACCCGAGGAGGTAGAAGAGATGATGACCGAAGGGTGCTAGAGTCGGCAAGGGCCCCAAGGGAGGACGCACCCTGGGCATCACATCATGTCATCGCTGGAGGACCAGTGGTGAAAAAAAGAAAGCAAGATCCCGCCTTCCATTATGAAAATTCGGATTGGAGCATCGGCACCTGTTATAGCTTCTCACACCTGAAGCACCCCCTTCCCCATAACGATGCTCTGGTGATAAAAATGATAATTGACAAATACTTGGTATGGTAAGTGCTGGTCGATATCGGAAGTTCAGTCAACATGATAACTAGAAAGGCGTTAGATGGTCTCGGAAGAAACCCTGACACTTGGTACAACATCAGGCTCCGATGATCAGCCTCAATGGTCATGCCGTACCTATGTGCGGATCAGCCAACTTATCAGTCACCATTGAAGATTGTAGGGGCTTAGCGTGGAAGACAAGAACCTAGTTCTTGGTGATTGATTACCCCCTATCGTACAATTCTATATTGGGGAAGCCCCTTATCATAGGATCCGAAAGAGTGATAAACCTCTTGTACTCATGCATGCAGATCCCGACTCACCAGGGGTTGGCAACGGCTAGAGGAAGTGCGAATTTAGGACACAAGATGTACCTGGCCTCCTTGAGGGTCGAGCCCTTGGCAGCCTCAGAAAGGGAAGAAGTTAAAGAAGAAGAGCAAGAGGGAGCAGAGCCCCCCGACATAATGATGGCCATCGCACTAAAAGAGGGCCACGAGGTCAACGTCTCTAAATCCTTAGAGGAGGGTGTGCGAGCGCATGTTGTGGAAGTGTTACAGCGTAACGTGGGATCGTTTTCCTGGAAACCAAAGGATATCATAGGAGTAGATCCATCGATAGCTGAGCACTACCTTAATGTAAAATTAGGCATGAGGGTAATCAAGCAGAAGCGGTGTAATCATGGGCTCGAGTGGTAAAAATCAATCGAGCAAGAGGTGGCTCGCTTGTTAAAGGTGCGGTACATTCGAGAAGTACAGTACCCAGAGTGGATGTTCAAAGTAGTGCTAGTCAAGAAAGTAAACAGTTCCTATCGAATGTGTGTAGACTTCACCGACCTTAACAAAGCCTGCCCGAAGGATAGTTTCCCCCTACCAAGTATTGACGGGCTCTTCGATTCCACGACCGGTTGCAGTACTATCAACTTTGGATGCATTTTCCAGTTATAACCAAATACCGATGGCCCCAGCCGACCAAGAATCAACTACGTTCATTACCCGTGAGGGTACTTATTGCTATAACGTCATGCCATTCGGATTGAAGAATACCAAAGCTAGGGGAGAGCATTGGTCGATTCGATCCAAGAACCAAACTGAACCAAATAAACTAAAAACCAAATAATAGAACAATTAAGAACCTAATACAGAACCTAATAGATTTTGGTTCGGTCTGGACCGGACCTAAATTTTTAGGTTCGGTTCGGTTCTATATAAAACCAAATTGCATTTCCATAAAAAAAATTAACTATTTTTTGAGATAGCTAAGTTAAAAATGTAATGATTATTTTCATGTTAAAGAATTAACTATTGCTTGAGAAAACAAAATTAAATTTAATGATCATTATAATAAAAAATTAAACAAATATATAAGGAATAAACACAACCACTAACATGAAAAACACTTTTTCCATCTCAATAACCTACCATATAAGATATAAATTATATTATGAAATCTTGAAAATAATAAAACGTGAATGAACCGTAAAAGTATAAAAGAATCTTAATTTTTTAATTATATTAATTAGGTTTGGTTCTCGGTTTATTTGGTTTTTTTTCTCAAAACCGAGAACCAAACCTAAAGCTAAATTACCAAAATATTAAAACCAAGAACCGAACCTAATTAGTTTAGTTCGGTCCGATTTGGTTCAGTCCGATTCGGTTCTCAGGTTCGGTTTGGTTCTTTAGGTTTCTTGCTCTCCCCTAACCAGAGCTACGTACTAACGAATGATGAACAAGATTTTCGCGGGGCTGATTAGAAAGGAAGTGGAGATTTATGTCAACGATATGATTATCAAAAACCGAACCCTAGAGGAGCACCCTACCGATTTGGAAAAGGTGTTGGCTATTCTCAATAAACATCGCTTGAAGTTGAACCTCGAGAAGTGCATGTTCGGTATTTTGACCGGTAAATTCCTTGGTTTCCTCATCTACTAGAGGGGGATAGAGGCCAACCCAAATAAGATAAAAGCCATACTTGAGTTAAAGGACCCCACCTCGATTAAAGAGGTACAAAAACTGAACGAAAAGGTGAACATGGCTGGGCAGGTTTGTCTCGTGTTACGTGCAAAGGTGTTTACCCTTCTACAAAGCGCTTAAGGGTAAGAACTTCTGTGAGCATGGGATTTTGTAGCAGCTAGCACGTTCAATGATGACAGCTTTTCGGGATATTTATCCTCGAATAACATAGTTTTTTACCTTCCGATGATCTTCAAATGGGAGTCTTCCTCGTCTTTGAATTTAAAAGGTTTTTTCTAATTTTTCTCCTTTAATTCAGAAATTAATTAAAAATATAAAAATACACAAAAAAAATCAGAAAATGCTGTGAAAAATCGGAT
>CATIWQ010013010.1:0-24565 GCA_949673415.1 Euphorbia schlechtendalii
TATTTATAGAGTTCGAAGGGTTGCGTCTATCCAAATGAAGGGTTGTGTCCATTGGTGAAAGATTGCATCTCTTCATTGTGATTGGTTGAGAAGCTTTGATTTAATCCATAATGGATAGGCACCTTTTCATGATTGGTTGACTTCAGATAAGTGTCTTTTCATTGGTAGTTGATGGTGGTTGATGGCGGTTGATCATGCTTATCTGGTGGTTGGTAGTTAAGAAGATAAAACCAGAAAATAGTCCAAGTCACGACCACGATATACATGTCGTGATTGTGAATCTTTTATTGGTAGAATTCTATTCTGAAGAAGAATAAGTTGCGATCACGAATGGTTATCACGACCGTGAAATGCGTTTTCTTCAAAATTCTCCTTGCAAATTCACCAATCTTTTACAGCTTCGATCCTAAGCCAAATCTTTGAGTTCCACGCATCTTTTTACACCTTTTTCACTCTTTTTTCATAGAATTCCACTTTAGATCATTTTACTCCCAAGATTTACTTGCATTTGCATCAAAAACAACTACATACTATGTGAAATCTTTTATATGAAGTATAAAAATGACTTAAAATAAAAGTGTGTAAAATTGGTGAGGGCTGTTATCCAGGAATATGTTTTATTCCCTTCGTGGGGGTGTTCTAACATACATCTCCTTTTAATAAAGAAAAATAGATGAAGAAGAATTTCAACATTTGAATAAAATAAAAATCCTAGGTTCACAAATGAAATCAGAAGAAGAATAAAAACATCGAAAGCATAGAAATATGAGTTCTAGGAACTCAGAGGCTTACCCTTATGGAATGAATCCATTTCGAAGATATCCGATCGGCCATTGAAAATCCTCCTCGTCCTTTAGTTTAGGTAAAAGTTGTTGTGAAAGTCCAAAAATGTTCGTTTAGTTCTTGGAAATTGAAGTAGTTTTAAAAGCTATATTTTGTCTGTAACTTTTTTCGGAGTCTTGATTATCGAAAAAGACCCAATGATTTATAGGAGAAATCTTGAAAATCCAAAAAAGGTAAGTTTTTCCGGCGAGGGTCTCACCGAAAAAAAGGTTCGGCGAGGCCCCTCACCGCGTCTTTGGCGAGGAATGCCTCGCCAATGAGTTTTGGCGAGGCTGCCTCGCCAAGGTGTTTTGGCAAGGTTCGCCTCGCCAAAGCCCATTTCTCAGCGAAGCCTGCCTCAGACCTGGGATTCAGTCTCCCTCGGGTTTCTGTTTCTGAATTTTTTTATTATTATATTTTTTTATGTATTTTCATAGTTTTTTAATTAATTTCTGAATTAAATTAAATAACGTCCTTCTGAATTTAGAGACGATGAGGATTAAATTTCTGAATTAAATTAAATAATGTCCTTCTAAATAACACGGACAAAAATAGACCAAAATCTCCCGTAGAGGAAGAACTTGTTAGTTAACAAGCAATTGCTAGACCACTCATAGACTAACCAAATTTATTAAACTAAGAAGGCTCTTTCTAAAATAGGAATAAGCCTTCAAAAGAATTCTTATGAAAGTAGAGAAACTCGTGGAGGATCTCGCAAAAACTCATGAAGAAAAGAAGTCAAAACTCAGAAGGAAAGACTGAGCTGAAGTGAATTGAAAGGAGGGGTGGAGCAGGCTATTTATTGCCTAAGGGAGCAAAAATGCTCCCAAAAATCGATGTGGGATTGGTACAAAACTATGCAGGCTGCTCCATGAGATTCTCATGGAGAAACTTGCCACTCAAGTCAAGCCCCTCGCATGGGATTACCTTGGCTACGCTGGCTTTGCGAGAAACATCACAAGCCCACTATAGCATGGTTTTGTGAGATTTGTCACAAGCCTGCTTGTAGCAAGCCTCGTGGGCCTCCGCAAGTGATGCTAGCGCTTGCGAGCTTTCACGTAAAGGCTGCTAAGAAGTTCTTAGAGCTCGCAAGCATTTCTAGAAAGCGCATGCTTGCCTTGCAAACTCTTGTGAGATTTCTCGCAACATCCACTCACGGCACTCTAGTTTGGTTTTTCCCCTTTCTTTCCTAAAATTTTGGTCTTACTAAAATTTGGTCCATCCAAATTGAGTTTAACTCTCCCTTTCAGTCTCGGTATAGATCCCGTCTGTAAGTTCTTTATTTGGTCTGGTAGAGACTCAATGTGTGTGAGATCATAGGGTCCTGAAGTATAGAGCCGCTAGAGGGTAACCGAAACTTGGTTTCCCATCCAAGAACCTTTAAGCTCAGTGTTCCAAATTGATATGAAACCCGATAACTCTATATGATCAAATAGGCTTTCTAGCAAAGGTGTATAATCCCCCGATACTCGCAACGTCACATGCTTGTGACTTGATCCGGTTCTACAATAGTAACCAGTACAATACACCATCAGGTTAAGTACTATCCAATTTATTGAGCTTAGCTTAAGTGTTAGCTCATGTAATAGCCGTAGCTATCCTAGAATTAAACTTGTTCACGAAGAACACCACTCGCCATTATGTATCAAGATTGACTAGAAACCCCATTTTATCAATCTTATACTATGATCAGAGGTTTATGAGTGTGTCACTTCAACAAGAGGCCTTAAGGTACAACTCATATTATATCACTATATCAGGAGTGATGGATCACATCTTAACCACTCAGCTTACCAACAAGTGATCATCACTATACCTGTAATTACCCGTATCATCCTGATCACCAGGGTATGAATAAGTATGACCCAAAGTATAGTAACTCCTAAACAAGGTAACCAGTATCTCAAGTTTGATGATACTTATAATGCTACTGAAATAAGACATAACACCAACACATGAGTGTTTGTGTTATAGCGGTCTCCAATGTATTACCCAAATACATTCATGTGTTAACTCAAGGTACCATCTTCAGCTTATGAGATCGTTTGCTTGGATCAAATCCAAGGAGTAAGCCTACACATGCTAGTCTATCCACTTCATTGATGTCCAGTCTCAATGAAATTATAACTAGGGATATTTAGACTAATCAGTGTAACATGTGTGTGCAATTCTCACACCACATAGCTCCCATTATGTCCTCGCCCTTTCACGCTATGAAATAGTTATGGAATTTATCTTATCAATGAACATATACATATATATAATAGCATTTATACAATAACAGCGAGATACACAATTTAGAAATAATCATCGATATATAACAAAGATGCTTATTATTGATAATAATAATCTAAAATTGTTTGTACATTATGAATTAATAAAGATATATCACCCCAATTACCTCTAGGGAATACATCATGTCTAACAAACTCCCACTTGCATTAGAGCAAATTGCCCATGTGCTTCATGCCATACTCGTTATCATGATGGTCATGCTTAACTTGAGTTAATGGCTTTGTTAGCCCATTTGCTAGATTCTGATTCGTAGGGATGTATTCTAAGCTTACATCCTTTTTATCTATTATCTCTTAAATTAGATGGTATTTTCTAAGTACGAGTCCATTTCTCTTACGAGACGGTGGTTCCTTTTCCTAAGAAATAGCCCCACTGTTGTCATAATAGACCACTATTGGGTTTACAATACTAGACACTACGCCAAGATCATCAATAAATCCCTTAAGCTAGACAGCTTACTTAGCTACTTCAGAAGCAGCTATATACTTAAACTCAATGGTTGAATCATTAGTCGTATAATATTTAAAAATCATCCAAACAACTGCCCCTCCATTTAACATAAACACATAACTTGATTAGGACTTGTAATTATCCCTGTTAGATAGAAAACTCGTGTTAGTATCCCCTTCATAGAGAGATCACTTTCTCCATAAACCAAAAACATATCCTTAGTCCTTCATAAGTACTTGAGGATAGTTTTAACGGCCATCCAGTGCTTCTCACTTGGATCGCATTCAAATTTGCTTGTGACGCTCAATGCATGTGAGACTTTAGGCTGAGTACATACCATAGCATACATGATTGATCCTATTGCCAAAGCATAGGGTATTCCATTCATGCGTAATCTCTCCTCTTATGTTCTCAGACACTCAGATTTAGAAAGGTTAATCTCATGAGATGTTGGTAGATAACCCTTTCTTAACTGCTCAAGGTTAAATCTAGCCAAAACCTTGTTTTATGTATGTACTTTGAGAAAGACCTAGAACCCTTCTAGATTCATCAAGGTAGATCTTTATACCAAGTATAAAAGCTTCTTCTCCAAGGTCTTTCATGGAGAACTTCTTTGACAACCATGACTTAACTATTTGAAGAAAAGGAACATCATTTCCTATCAGTAATATGTCATTGACATTTAACACAAAGAAAATGATCACACTCCCACAAGCTTTCTTATATACACAAGGTTCATTAGCATTTGACACAATGTCGATTTCTTGGTTTATCTCGTTAAACCTAATATTCCAACTCCTTGATGCTTGCTTAAGTCCATAAATGGATCGTTGCAACTTGTATACCATCAAGCCATCTTGGGATGTAAAGCCTTCAGGTTGTATCATATATACATCCCGATCTAGGTTCTCATTGACAAACGTGATTTCACATCCACCTGTCAGATCTCATAATCGTTATGAGCACTTATGATAAGGGGTATCTTGATAGACTTTAGCTTGGCTATTGGTGAAAAGGTTTCATCATAGTCAATACATTCCTTTTGACTATTACCTTTTACAACTAGCCTTGCTTTATAGGTAATCACATTACCATCCATGTCGAATTTCTTCTTGAAAACCCATTTACATCCTATGAGCTTAATCCCACCTGGAGCATCAACCAAGTTCTAGACTTGATTTTCGTACATGGAGTCCATCTTTAACTTCATGATTGTAAACCATTTGTTAGGTTTTGAGCCTTCCATTACCAACTTATAAGTCTTGGGCTCATCATCTTCCTTAAGGAAGATGTGCTTATCATCAGTGTTAAAATAAGTTGTTCCGTGCTTACACTTTCTTGTGTAACAGGTGTAGGAACAATCAATTGATTATCTGTTTGATCTTCTTGAGAGCCCATCTCAAGATTACTCCCATTATCATTCACAAGTATGTGTTCCTTCTTAAAGAACTGAGCATTCCTCAAAACAAGTATCTTTTATTCCTTGGGATTATAAAAGGTATAACCCATAGTCTCTGTAGGGTAACCTATAAATAGACACATGTCAGACTTAGCACCCAGCTTATCTAAACTTGTCCTCTTTACGTAAGCAGGACATCCCCAAACTCTCAGGTGAGAAAGAGCTGGTTTCTTTCCATACCACATTTCTTATGGTGTTTGATCAACTAATTTTGAGGGCATTCAGTTTAGAATATAAAATGCGCTATCAAGTGCATAACCCTAAAAGGATATGTTGAGTTCTACTTAGCTTATCATGGACTGAACCATATCGAGTAGAGTTCAATTTCTCCTTTCTAACACTCCATTGTGTTAAGGTGAATAAGGAGGTTTCCATTGGGATAAAATACCATTATCCCTTAGATAATCCTAAAACTCTTGACTTAAGTATTCACCGCCTTGATCAGATCAAGGGGTCTTGATACTTTTCCCAAGCTATTTCTCTACTTCAGTTCTGAACTCTTTGAATTTCTCAAAACTTTCAAACTTATGCTTCATTATGTACAAATAACCATATCATGAGTAATCATCGATAAACGTTATTAAGTAGATGAAACCATGATGTGTCTTAACACTCATTGGATAACAGACATAAGAATATATTATTTCCAAAGTATTTGTGGCACGCTGACCCTTTCCTTTGAAAGGTTTCTTAGTCATCTTATCCTTTAAACAAGGTTCGCAAGCTCCATGGGATTCCCATTCAATTGGGCCCAAGTCACCACATTTGTGCAACTTAGTTAAGAGAGTCTCATTTATATGGCCTAGACAACAATGCCACAAGTATTAAGATTTTTCATTATCTATATTTGATTTCTTAACAATGTTCATGTTTAGAATTTCAGTTTTAGTATTTAGAACATATATTTCATCCACACATATTCCGCAAGCATAAAGAACATTATCACATCGAATTGTCAAAAATAAAATCTATATTTTTCATTATCTAGACAACAATGCCACAAGTACGAAGATTTTTCATTATCTATATTTGATTTCTTAACATTGTTCATGTTTAGAATTTCAGTTTTAGTATTTAGAACATAAATTTCATCCACACATATTCTGCAAGCATAAAGAACATTATCACATCGAATTGTCAAAAATAAAATCTCAAATGCATCTGTTGCTAAAAGTGCAATAGAAATTATATTCTTATGGATACCAGGAATTTAATAGGAATTATTGAAAACTAAAACAAGGTCACTAGGCAAATGAAGGCTGTCCCTACAGCTTTGCAGCAACCTATGCGCCATTTTCAACTCTTAGATCTATTTCCCTCTTTGTAAGCCTCTTACTATTCTGCAACCCCTGCATAGAAGTACAGATATGAGTACCATAACCAGTATCCAATACCCATGTAGACTCATAAGGAAATGTAGAGAAACTCTCTATCATGAACATACCTGAAGTAGATGCCTCACTTGGCATCTTCTTCACTTATTCAGAAATCTGAGATCTTAACTCGCATTTCATTTTGGCATTTTTTCATGAGTTTTCTCTTGACCTTGAAAGCCCTTGACTTTCTTATCTTTTGATCCTCAGCAAAAAGCTAATTTTCAAGTTTTTTTCTAAATTGAATATCATAATGTTCCAACAGTTATACCATCTTGGAAAAATTACAGTAATCTCCAATGCCATCATGAAACCATCATACCTTTTGGGTAGACCTTTCAATACAATTCATTTCAAAGCCTCTTGATAATAAGTAATTTCCATTTTCCTTAACTGTTCAGAATTATCATAAACAGTCATGGCAAACTCAACTATTGAGGTGTCTGCCCCTAGACTTGCAATCAGCATAAATCTTTTTGGTTCATCTATCATCACAAGTTGTACAAGTAGAGACTCCAAGTCCATGTCTTTACATAGATCCTTGTACTTTAGAAGCATCGCATTGACCATGAAATTCATTATGAAATCACAGTCCCTTTTATGCTTCACATACTCATCAATTTGATAAATGAAAGGATCTTCTCCAGGGAGTTCGGGATATGGATTATATAGCACATAATCCAGACAAAGGTTTTTTAGGAACTGTATCACATTCTCGAACCACTCATGAAAATTATCTCCGTTAAAGACTTTGTTGCCAAACTAATGCTTATTAGTGTTAGTGTTCATGTTTGGATTCATTGTTCAACCTAGGTATAAAATAGAAGTTGTTCAGACATTAGTATATGTACATGCATTTAATATAAGGTCTTTAATTAAACACATATTTCCTACTATTTTATCAGCATTCAAATAGCCCCTTCTATTGAATTCGAGAAATCTGGTCCAACCAATTTTGCTTAGTAGGTAGCATCCATAGCCCATCCATTATGACCCCCACTATAGTAGGTCAAGCCATAATAGATGACCATGGTTGGAACCCGTCCATTTGCATTCCATGCAATTACTAGTTCATTTGAGTTCTCCTTCTCGAGATGTGTGCAGCTAATTTTACGAATCCT
Source organism: Euphorbia schlechtendalii (assembly GCA_949673415.1). NCBI lineage: Eukaryota > Viridiplantae > Streptophyta > Magnoliopsida > Malpighiales > Euphorbiaceae > Euphorbia > Euphorbia schlechtendalii. Next base: position 7,521 of record CATIWQ010013010.1, read on the forward strand.
CAAATATATCTCTAATATAGCATTAGCTCCACTGACATGGACAACTAACCCATTTTGGTTAAGGAATTAACCCCATCTAGTCTCATTACCAAACACATGTAGCATAATGTACATGTCCTTACATCCGTTAAAAAAGTTCTTATTATGACTTATGATGGGAAGATAATTTACCACCTTAATATTGTTGTAGGGATTTTATTGGTGCAACTGGTCTCACCCTAGTCTAGGACTTATACGATGTATATGATTATGATAATAATGACTGGGCTATTTGGAATTATTAATCTAAGGGAACATGCTCAAGACTGGTACATCATAATCATTCCATTATGTCAAGACTCCACATAGCATGCAAAAAAAGGTCTATGTTTAAGTTCTTGCACCTATTTCTATAAGTTTTAATCTAACAACTTAAACCACGGTAGTTAAACCATATGAGGAATCCAATTCCCATACAAGAAATCAACTAAGATATAAAAGTCCCTTATGTACGCTTGAACCTAATACTAATGGAGATTCTCAGGTAAGAGAGGCCCCCTTGAAGTAAATGAGCAGCCAAGTCCAATTCTTGCTAAAATAACCATGGGCTCTTCGATTCGTTGTACCGTAGACAATTATGATTTAAAGATTCATTCTTAAAATCAAGTGAAGTATTGGACAACTCTCAATTCAAAGCATTTACACATGTGGTAAAACATTGTTAATTTATATGATAATCACATAGGCTAAGTTTGAGCAAAACCTTAATCTAGTTATCACATCAATTTCTATAACAGGAATTGAAACCTAAGTCATGCATAACATACTTTAATCAATTCATAGAAAATATCATTTAAATTATTATCATCAATCATCCATAGCATAAGGCAGACTATGATACCACTATTGGTAAATTAAGTTAGTAATTGAATATGCGAACTTGCACGGTGGAATTTAAAAAATTAAGATTAACCCTAAAAGATCTCATAAGCATGGCATAATTGACATAATCAAAACTGAAATGCTCCATAGATGCTTATAGGTTTATAAAACTTAATAAAAGAAATCGAGCATCTAAGATTAGAGCGTTACCAGTTGATGAGTGATTTTCCTTTGGTGCAGCGCTCCCTTAGAATAATCGGATAGCACTCCGTTAGCACAAGCCTCCAGACCAAGATAGCCTATATGATTAGTTCACAAGGACCCTAATTGACTAAAACCTCCCGTAGAGGAAGAACTTGTTAGTTAACAAGAAGCTACTAGACCGCTCGTAGACCAACCCAAAAATTTAACTAAGAAGGCTCTTTCCAAAATAGGAATAAGCCTTCGAAAGAATTCTTGCAAAAGAGGACAAACTCGTAGAGGATCTCTCGAAAAGAAAAGAAGTTAAAAATCAAGAGGAAAGGCTGAGCTGAAGTGAATTGGAAGGAGGGGAGGATGAGACTATTTATAGCCTAAAGGGGAGCAAAAATGCTCCCCCAAAACCGATGTGGGATTGAAGCTTTTGCACCAATACCACACGAGCTATGCGAGCCCGTGCAGGCTACTCTGCGAGATTCTCACGAAGCAGCTTACCGCTTAAGGCAAGCCCCTCGCATGGGCTTGCCTTGGCTACACGGGCTTTGCGAGAAACCTCGCAAGCCCACTGTAGTACGGGCTTGCAAGATTTCTTGCAAGCTCGCCTACGACAAGCCTCGTGGGCCTCCACAAACGCTGCAGTGCTTGTGGGCTTTCTCGCAAGCGCTACTAAGAAGCACTTGCAAGCCTACAAGCGCTTCTAACGCTTGTGTAGGCTTGCCTTGTGGACTCTTGCAAGATTTCTCGCATGATCCACTCATAAAACTCTAGTTCGATTTTTCCCCTTTCTTTCCCGATATTTTGGTGCAACTAAAATTTGGTCCATCCAAATTGAGTTTGACTTATTCTTGTTATAAACCCCGTCTATAAGTTCTTTATTTGGTAAGATAGAGACCCAATGTGTGTGACCTCATATGATCACGAAGTATAGAGCCACTAAGGTTAATATAAACTTGGCTTCCCATCCGGGAACCTTTAGGCTTAGTGTTCCAGACTGATATGGAACCCGATAACTCTAAATGATCGAATGGGCTTTCTAGCAAAGGCGTTTGATCCCTCGATACTTGGAATGTCACGTTCTTATGACTTGATCTGAATTTGTAATAGTAACTAGTACAATAAAATACACTCCTTCCATCAGGTTAAATATCATCTATTTTATTGAGATCGTATTAAGTGTTAGCGCATGTAATAGCCGTAGCTATTCTGGAATTAAACTTGTTAACAAAGAACACCACTCACCATTACGTATCAAGATTGACTAGAAACTTGTTCTATCAATCTTATACTCTAATCAGAGGTTTATGAGTGTGTCACTTTAACAAGAGGCCTTAAGGTACAACTCTCATTGAATCACTATAACAAGAGTGATGGATCACATCTTGACTACTCGGCTTACCAACGAGTAATCATCACTATACTCGTAATCACCCGTATCATTCTGATCACCGGGAATAAATAGGTATGACACAAAGTACAGAAACTCCCGCACAAGGTAACCAGTATCTCATGTTTGAGGATACTTGTACTGCTACTGCAATAAGACATGACACCAACACATAGATGTAGTTATTTTCATGTATCTGTCTTAGAGCGGTCTCCAATATATTACGCAAATACATTCATATGTTAACTCAAGGTACCACCTTCAGGTCATGAGATCGGATGCTTGTATCAAATCTAAGGAGTAAGCCTACAAATGCTAGTCTGTCCACTTCATTGATGTCTAGTCTCATTGAAACTATGACTAGGGATATTTAGACCATTCACGGTAACAAGTGTGTGCAGTTCTCACACCACATAGCTCCCACTATGTCCTCATACTTTCACGCTATGAAATAGTCATGGACTTTGTCTTATCAATGAACATATACATATGCATAATAGCATATATATATATAATACCAGCGAGATACACAATTTAAAAATAATCATCAAAATAATACAAAGATGCCTTATTATTGATAATAATAATCTGAAAATGTCTGTACATTGTGAATTAATAAAGATATATCGTCATAATTACCTTTAGGGTGTACATCATTGTCTAATAGGGATCCCTGAAGTGGATGGATACCAAAGCCCAATTCTTAGCCAGACTAGACACGGTTAAAGATCCAAAATTATCATAGATCATCATAATTTGGTATAATATCCCTCTTTCTGGTAAAAATCCCCCCTTTAATAATATATTAAATAATATATCATTCATTAAAAACATTTGTTTTTTAAAAAAAAAAGGAAAATTCCTGGGAATTATGTTGAAAAATTGAGTCACCACCTAGATTAACTCTTTTCATAATTATTCAAGATTTGAGTCCGTACGACTTACGTACTTTTCATTGGTTAAATTAATCAAAATCACTTTTATTATTTGCAACATGAATATTACCTAAGTATTTTTGGTGTATTTTTATTTACATGATGATGATGATGATAAATGAAATAATTTAAAAAGATTGATTTTTAGAGGTACAAACATTGATACACGCTTCGTGATCTCGATGATTCTACAAAATAATGTTAGTTTGAAAAGAAATAGTTTTTTAAGGAAATGGGACTTGAAAGGACCCATTTCGAGTTTGATTCTTCGGAAAGAATGCGTTTGAATATCTCATCATTATAAAGTATGTGTTTTTGACAATAAAAACGGATAACTATGGCTCTTGGAACATCAAAATAATGTCAGAAATGGATAAAAATGATAAATTAGGGTAACATTCTTGAGAAAATGTTATGAAGACTCCCAAGAGGTCTGGGAGGCTCCCTCTAGAGTGAAGGGGGCTCCCTGTCTTGTAGAGGTTCCTGTTCCCATTTCTCGGGGAGGCTCCCTCTTTCAAAAATTCAAAAATGCAAATTTAAGTAAAACTAAATGGAAATAAAGATTTAGGAACTCAGGTTCTTACCTTTTCTGTGGGAATCACCGTGAGAGGGTTTGATTACCTTGTCGAAGGTTCTTTTGAGATTATTTTCAAGCTTTGAAGACTCAAGAACACAAGAACATAAGAAAATGTAATGTACTTTTCTTCTAAAATTAAGTTTTTGAATAAGAATTCAAGTGTGTTGAATGAGAGGGTTTTTGGTGGGTTAATAGAAAGAAAACTGAGTATAAAAGTGCTCAATCATGTGCCAAAATCACGGGAAAATGGTTGAGTAAGTGGGTTCCTTGAAGGGCCATTGAAGCCCCCTGGGGGCGCCTACGCCCCTTATGGGTACCGATGTACGTGGTTTGGCCCTTTCGTGCCTTTTAGGTATTTCTTGGACATGTTTTTGGTATTTTTTTTTATCATGTTTGGGTGTTTTTGAGTGTGTCAAGCATGTTTTGAAAGTTTGAATCATCTCGAATTTATGTCATAAACGACATAAATGGCCCCCTGCGATTGTGGAAGCATAGAAAGGCCAAGTTTAAAAGACTTTATCATCGTTCCATGAGACGGTTGAAATCATGTACTCACAGGCTGCTCATCACAGAATCAATTTGTGATAAATAACATTTTTATGAATGATAACACGAGGAAGAGCATAGGGATAGGAAATACCTACCTTATCATCTAATGACATGTTCATTAAATAATTGATATTTGTTGGAGGGTTAACTTTATTTTTCTTACTTTAAAATGTTTATCATCATTAAGCACATGTAAAAGCATGATTTGGAGGGTAAACTTTGTTAAAATTTACTTTTTCATGGAGAAAAATTGTAGAGTAAGCTTAACAGAAGGAAGATAATTAACTAAGAGTTATATATATCATCGGAAAGGACATAGAGTTAATTCACATGTTTGGACATTTTGTGATAGACTTAATATGGGAATTTATGGAACATGGAATATTTTTGGGTGTACTTATATCACATGTGTATGAAATAAAGTAGGGATTTATTAGGAAAATCTATAGTGAATAGATTGGTATGGAGGTGAAATGACATAAAATTAAATCTAATGCATACATTTACAATAGACTTGATATGAGAACTTGTGGAATATTTTTTGGATGTACTTTATATCAAATGAGTATGAAATAAAGTAAAGATTATTATGAAAATCTATAGGAAATAGATTGACATTGGATATGATGGAAGAGACACTTGCTAAAATCCTAAGTATTACTCTATGAAATGACGTGCAAATATTTTTGCGAAAAGTAATGTGAGTAGACTACTTACCTGATCAAGATGTTTGTGCTTATTACCTTTTGAAATGTCATTTTAGAGCCTACTTTCGAGATCCTTGGATCCTTGAGCTGTTGTAAAGGATTGAGGAGTGTCATTCAGATTCTGTCCATTATGGTGGCTACATTGGAGCGTACGGGGCTCATCCCATTGATCTCATCTCTTCCACCTTCACCATAAGGCACCTCTAGGTTGGTGTTGTATGCTTTAGTTGAGCGGTGGTCTGAGAAGACTTACACTTTCCACCTGCCCATTAGATAGTTAACTATTACACCGTTCGACTTGGTGGGAATCATTGGCTTGAATTGGGCTGGAGAGGTGATCTAGTTTGACGTATATTGCGAGAGGTTTCACTATTCCTCTCATGCCACAGCTAGAGAAGGATTTTCTCGGGATCCCCGTTGAGATAGGCTCAAAGGACAAGTTATCCTATGATGATGTATAGGATTAATGGATCAGTCTCCAAGAGGTAGTTAATTAGATCGATCAGTTCACCTGATCTTTCCTCATCATCTTCTTGACCACAATGTTGTTTTGTCGTCAATGAGCAAGGTCAACCTTGGCCTTTTTATGTGGACTAGATTAAGGAGAAGAACTAGCTTCTGGCCATTCATCGTCAGATGTACTTTGGGCTTGACACATGTGCATGTGGATTGAAGAAGTTTCTAAGGGCCCCTCACATCCTCATACGGGTATTTGCCTATCTTGTGATATGTGTTATTTCTTTGTCTCTTGACGCTTGCAAATAGCTTCTTTGTGTCTTCTGCAGATTTGGGCTTTTGAGCACTAGGTGATCCCTCCTCATTTTCTGAAGGGTGTCAGGGTGAACGCCTCCTTGATTGTTTCTTAAGTGGGTTAGACTTAGACTAGGATATTGACACGTGACGGATATCATCGCCACCTGAGGGCGCTCCATCTCGAGCAAGTATATCTTTCCTTCGACTTTTGAAGTTGATATAGCATCTCTTTGTGGCATGGTTTCCATGAAGTTTTGTCTTTCATTGGTGCATGTTGATCCTTGGATGATCACCCTTGTTTGGGCGGAGGTGAGGAGGTTGAGGGAGGAGGTAAATGATAGCCGATTTGTGCTAGAGTGTTCGATGTCCTTGGAGTGGTACCTGGGGGAGTGCACTCGAGATTGGTGTGTAGATACCATAGCTGTGAGGAATGTTCTGCCTCTCACACTGTTAGCGCTTTTTTGCCGCATTTCATGACTCATTATGGTCAGATCTTATACATCTCCGTCCATGGTATCAAGGTTCCCGCTATGAGGGGGAGTAATTTGGTTTTCATTACTGCACAACTCATGAGAGATGGCCACGATGCCCTCGAGGATGAGGATGATGCCCTTGACAATGTTAGAGGAGGTGGCTCAAGATCCGAGGGCCTCGAATATGGTGGAGATGATGACCTTGAGGGAGGGTCTAGAGTTTGTGTGTCGGCCAAGCAAGTCACGTGAGGCGATGGAGGTTGGAATTCGTCGAGCGGGTCTTCTGTACGTGGTTCCAGACATGGCCCTTCACAGGTTTGTCCCACATCTTTCATTTTTCTTGATGCGTTATTTTTGTCATCTGACCTTTGTGTGCTTGTTGCATCTTCCAAGGTCCTCCTTTGAAGAAGAAGAAGAAGAACGTTGCGGGTGCGAGCAAGAAGGCTCATGTTGTTGTGGCTAGGGAGAGGGCTAGCGGTGCTGCTCCGAGGTTCAAGGAAGGCGTCTTGTGCACTGATGTGAAGACGTCATTCCGCTTGTACGTCAAGCCCGAGGATAGGAGTTTTTGTAGACTCGAGGGTAGCAGATATCCCATCCATTTCACTCCGTTAGATTTGACCCATTTGAGTGATTTCACTTTATGACTTGATGCTCATGTAAGCTTGTATTGTTGACATTTGTTGTGACAAGTTCTTTTAAGTGAGGCGGAGCGTATTGCTAGGGCTCTCTTCGTGACTCAAGATCTACTTGTGGCCCCAAACGTCATGTGCGGGGTGAGCTGACCTACAAAACATTCAGTATTTGTGTTATTTTGTGCATGTGTAGTGTTTTATGATGCATGATAATATATGATGATAGGAATAAATATGCATGTGTACATGGTATATAAATGTGTCTTTGATCCTAGTATTCTCTTCGTTGCAAGCGTTCTTTACATTGAGCTTGGAGTCTAGTTATGTGCTGAGGTAGAAGCTCCAGGAGAGGACATATGTTTGATGCATTGCTGAGTGAGAGAAAGATAACTCCCAGTTGGCGGGTCAGGTGGCCGAAAATGAGGCCCGTACTTTGAGAGCTAAAGTGGTCCAATTGCAGGAGGAGGTGAGGCTGTTGAGGAGCAAAGGCCCAAGTGCGCATCCTCTTCGTGCTTCCATGGTGCGTCCACCCCGTGGCGATGAGGCTCTGAGGGCCACCTTCGGTTGGGGATGGAAGGTTGGCAAGGTATGCGCCACCCACATTTCAGGCCAAGGGAAGGCCGTTGAGATCACAAGGTATTCTCCATCTGTTGTGGGATCCCGGGAGGAATCAGCTGATGATGATGATGATGACAACTCTTTTAGCAAGGAGTCCGGTTCTCTGACTAGTCGATATTATGATCACTAATTTCAAGCTAAGCTCTCACATAAGTATTGGGGGGAGGATTAGAATGGCAACAGCCATAATTAATGTGCTTCCTAGTAAGATTCCTCAGTGGAAAAGTCCACATCAAGTATTTTGCAACACTATGCCAGATTACACGCAATTTAAGTTCTTTGGTTGTCAATTTTTTTCCACAAACACATTGCAACACAAAGATAATATATTTCCTTCCACACAAGACTGCTATTCTTGATGATGACACTGTGCCTATTTCAACTAATAACAAAATTGATGCAGTTGTATGCAACACACAATCAAGAAGAAGCATCAAACAACCACCATGGCTTTCAGATTTTGTGCAACAGGCAGCAGACAATTCCAACACACATCTTGCTTTCTTAAGCAAGGTTGACGTGCACAAGGAGCGAAGATTTTAATTGAATAACGGCAATGAATTCAAAAATTGAAGCATTGGAGAAAAATGAGACTTGAAAACTTACAAGTTTACCATAAGGCAAAAGGCATCGGCTTCAAAATTAAGTATGCTCTTTAAAATACAGATCAAACTATATTAACAAAATACGATTTAACACGTTTATCATGTTCTTCGGTGACAATTTCAACAGAATAACAATTGCAATGGTTGATGTCTTAGCCTAGTGGTAGAGACTGAATTTGTGACTTTAAAGATCATAGGTTCGAACCACATCCGGGGTGGGTTAGGAATATTCCTTTGTAACTTAATAATACAAGTATTTGCGCAAATTTAAAAAAAAAAAAAAAAAACAGGATAACAATTGTGCTTCTTATGCTAAAAGAGATTAATCATATCAATTCCACATGCAGCAATTACTTTAACTCAAAAAAATTCTCACGAGTTGCAAATAACCAATCCTCATGTGATCGGCTTTTTTGGATTGGAGGATTCACTATAAATCCAGGTAATAGAGTTCTAATTGGAGAATAAATAAATATAAAGACTTTATTGCAAATATTTTCTCCATGAATACAAAATGGAACTTTTCCAATTTTACCTGTATATATATGCACACTAGTGTGTTATATAGAATGAAAAAAAATTGATGAAAATATTGATTATGATTTTAAAGATAATAGAAAATAGAAATAAGAAAACAATTGAAAGAAGGAATAAAAGCACATAGGATAAGCTCTATGATTATTTTCGCCTTACTCATCTAAGGTTAATAAGCTTCTCACCTAATTAAAAGTTGGCTTAATCCATCTGAATTTGTTATGAAAAGTTAAATTTCATTAAAGTTCTAAATAAATCATTGAACTTGCAAAAAATACACCAACTTGCTACTTCAATATTACGTTATTACTTTTAGTTTGAAAGAGAAAAATAAAAAAACTAACATCTCTAAAAAGTTAAACTAACTGAAAACTGATATACACTTTAAAGAAGATTAGTGAGTATGAAAAACTTTTTGAAAGTGAACGTTAAACCAATTTTTTATTTAATCAGTAGCTTTGTTGGTTTTGCTTTAAATATGATAGGGCCAAAAAATAATGAAAGAGCTTCAATCCCATGCGCTTCTATATCTTCTTTCATTTATTTATATTTCTATTATTTTTAAAGTCACTAATTCTGCAAATTGCTAACATTTTTTACATTTTAACAATTGTATATTATAATTAATGAATTTACTACTGAGTTTTCAATATTGTTTTCTTTCTTAAGAAAAACCAAAATCTTGACATAGTAGGACATTCTTAAATGATGGTTTCTGATACTTATTAAATAATATCAAATTAATTTATTATTCCTTAATTGTGTTGCATTACACATTTTTTTACAAATATAAATTATTTTAAGTCCAAATATCAAACTCACGACCTCTGCACCACATGGTGTATTAACTTGAGTTACACCCACTTGATGATCTTCCATTTCACATTAAATTAAAGCATTCATAACTAAGGATAATACTACTTAAAATATAAAAGTTTAATACATCATGAAATGTCCTAACTTATCCCAAAAAACCCAATATTTCCCTTTCCCTGTACTTGTAAAATAATCCCGTAACTACTTCAATTTTCAAAAAGTGTATCACTTTACTTCCTAACACTACATGTCAACTATTGATTAGAGATAGAAAATTAGATAAATATCTTTAAAAAATCAAATCAAATGAAAATTAACACGTGATGTTCGGGAAACAAAGTGCCGCACTTTTTGAAAATTAAGCTAACCACAAAGTAATTTTAAAAATTCAAAAGGATGAGTTTTTTATAACTTGAGCACTTCCTAAGCGTTAAACCAATATAAAATGTAGACGACAAGCATTTTCTTCTCATTAGGATTTGGAACAAAACTACGACAAAGCAAAAGATGTAACAAGAGGCAAAAAGTTCTGAAAACAATAGTGTAAAGGACAATGAAAGAGTTATAGAAACTGTAGCACCGAAAAATAAAATCAGTGAAAGCACTTCAAGTCGAACTAGATGCTAGTACATGGCCATCTCTTAATATCACGTATAATTTAGTACTGAAAAGTCTAAAATACAGATTCATTTTTAGAACATGAGAAGAAATATAAAAAATATAAGGAATATACCTGCAATAATTAACATATGTATATTATTTATTGTATATATATAGTCAAAACTTTTCATTAGAAAAATCTATTTTCATATCAGAACTTTGCTAAAGTGTGTATTATAGTTAACAATTTTCTGCAAAAATAAACTTTGTGCACTTCAAGGTTGAAATAGAGTTGCACATTAATACGTACCAGGTAGACTAGCATACAACATCTATGTGAAAGATGTTCCAAAAAAGTTTAAAAATTATGCCTATATAAACCAAACAACGACAAAATCTAAACCGAAATGCCCAATAAATATTCCTTGCGAATAGCAAAACCAAGTCACCTAATATCAACATGTAACGGTAGCAGTCAAATCACAGGATTTCTTCATGATCTGTTTCCAATTAAAAAAAAATTAAGCAGTTATTTTCCACTGATAAGCCAAGAATCAAGTAGAAATATCAGGAATCTACAGTTCTTACCTTTGTTTTGTTGAAGACATGTTAATGGCCAAAAGTGGATAAACTTGTGCTATAAGTTTGTTTCAATGTCTCCCAGGATTTTGCAGCAGCTTCTTGAACCCTTAATCTTTTTACCCTGAAAACTTAAGAAATTGGTTAAGTATATAAACAAAGAAATGCAAAATATCTAACCAATCAAATATGATACTTTTGGCATGCATATATATTGTATAACATTTGTAAAAATGCGTTAATCACTTTAATGTTCAAAATTGCAAGTGAGAGTTGTGTTTTCATATATATTTAAATGTCTAAAATTTACCTTAAAGACGAAATGTATCTCTCTATTCCATCTTTCTGTTCAGCATTATAGAAAAACCACTTCTCCTCAACCGAAACAGAATCCCAGGACCCCATATCTGTACAAGAATAATGAATTATAGAACTAAGCTTGTATCTTTCTTTCATCATCTACACAAAACAAACTAATCCAAAGTACAAACCTTGAAGCAAGATATCAGGTTTATCTTTATATCCCTTTAGCCTCCAAAAGGCACGGCCTTTGTCATCTAAAAACAAAGAATCTGTTCTAACAGCATCAGACCTTTCTTCCCCTGCCCCATTGCATGCAAAGGCTCATTAATCGCATATTTATGCGAACCAAATTTCCATGTCCCAAAGGAAAAAAGGCACATATGGAATTACAATACGCAATCCAGCTAGCAAGAAAGTATTACTAAGACTAAGATGTCCAAACTTTTATCTTTTCGATTTAAAGAAAATTCATTTTTACCAAGTCAGAACAGTTTCCAAAAAATATGCATACAAAACAATGATAATAAGATAACACGTTGTCCAGCTTGGTAGTCATCTTATTTCATAATGACACTAAAAAAAATTTAAATCAGCTTAAATGTTTTAAATTGTTTATCAAGAAACATGGGCATCATCCAGATGTTGAAAAAAGATATGCTTGAAAATGAAGATAAATATTTTATATGCTCAGCCATCTGCAATAACTTAAAAATCAGGAGCCGTACTTTTGGTTTCCATCATCCCCATAGCCTCCAAAATTTCAGCTTCAGCTAGAGCAGCTTCTCTTTTTATTCGCAAAATTATTTCGTCATGCTCAGAAAGTGAGAGGGAAGAACCATTTTTATCCATGATGACTTTAGCTACTACATCCTGGACTTTCTGTTTCAGTTGTTTCTTCTGCAACAAAAACCAAAAGGGTAGAGCAATAAGGGTTGGATATTCATATCACAAATATAAGTTATCTCATAGCAAAAAAATTTATTTACTTTGGTACCTTATCCTTGGCAGCAAGAAGCTTCTCTTTAGCCTCCTTTTTACTTTCAGCAAACTTTGAATTTTGATCATCAATCCAACTTCGTAAATTGCTAAAAACATGTCAAAAAAATATCAGGGGTTTGTCATTGTAGAATTTTCAATAGAGTCAACATGGATTTAAACAAAAAAAAGATCAAACTCCTTCCTTACTTGGTATTAAGAGCCTCATCACATAGAAAATTTAACAACTTGAACTTCTGCGAGGCATTCAGCAAAGCATAGCTTTCATTCCCAATAAAAGAATCAGAGGAGAATTCAAGTAACATGAAATCACAGTTCGAGACACATTTTTCAAGAGCTTTCAGCCATGAAGTTTGGTCATTTTCTGCACTTAGGCTTGGGGACCTGTATAAGAAATCACAAATTACACTATTGGCCATTCCATCCACAGGAAAGCAAATGAGAGCAAATTTAAATAGAAAAATGTACCTTTTTTCGAAATCCTCTAAAATCAAGGACAGCAATTCGATATGAAATTGCACCAATAAAGAGCCTTGCAACCGTCGCCCTCTGCGGCCATGTACAATTTCTCTAATTACAGCTTCAGGTTGCCCTTTCTTAAAATTAAGAGCCTAATGAAATAAAAAGAGCAACTCTCAACATATAAACAAGAACAGGAAGCAACAAAATGTGCAATTACTTGAATGCTTAAAAATGATTTCACTTTCAGCCTGTGTCATGTAGAAGTAAACATTTCACTTCGAGTTAACCAATAAATTGATGAGCACTTATGTCATAAATCATAATTAAGAATGAACCAGAATTGAAAAATAAATTTCCTCGTAAAATTTCAAAATAAAAACAAACACTAACATAAAACTTAGTACTATTTTTATGTTGTGTGTTGATTGATTTATGGTCCCACATCAACTGCATAAGCCACCAAAATATATAGCATAATAAATCTGCATTATAATTGTCCAATGGTCAAAGAAACCGATTTTATGAAAAGTTATCCATCTTCGTTTAACTTCATCTATTCTAGAATATTCGCGGTATTGGCAACACACAAATCCATATATAGCTTAGCTAATATATAATATATATTAGTACCTGACCAAAAGCAGCACAAAACTCAAAGAATTGTAATGCATCTCCAGCAACTTCACTGGGTAGTTCAATCCCTGCTATGGTAGTTAAGCTTGTGGCAAGAGGCAATGGAATGTTCTCATCAATTTTCATCTGCTCAATGACGCACTTGTTGATTTCAAATGGCTTTATACATTTCTTTTTCTTCACTTCAACATTTTTACTCTTAGAAGCATCTGGAACCCCAGCAATTCTCTTTGATTTTTGCAACTTTATATTCTTGTTCTCAGGAAAATTACAGGCTTCTGAAGTTCCATTCACAATTACTACTTCACCTGGAGCATTTTGAGATTCTGCACTTGACTTCATACATTTCTTTTTCTTGGCTTCAGCATTTTTAATCTTAGCAGCTTCTGGAACCCCGACAATTCTGCTACCATGATTCTTTGATATTTGTGTCTTTATCTTCTTGCTCTCAGCAAAATTACAGCCTTCAGAAGTTCCATTCACTAATACTACTTCACTTGTAGCATTTTGAGATTCTGCACTAGACTTCAAATTTTCCACAATAACCCCATTGTTTTCATTTTTCTTCAGATTTTTCTTCAGTTTCGCTTCATTTTTCACAACCTCTTCACCAACTCTAGATTTCTCTATTCCCACATTTAATTCTTGCAATCTCTTCCTTTTCTTTTTTGTAGATTCTTTCTCCATAGAGGTTTCTTTAAATTTTTGAGGATGTATACTCACATCAATCTTTCCATCAATTGAATTCTCCTTCCCAGGTTTGACTGGTAAACCAACAATTGACTTCTGTTTAAAAAAGGGCATTGGGAATCAATATGCAGCATCACACCACCAAAACAGGAAGCCTAAAAGTATAACAGCTAGAAATGATAAGACATTGGTCATACCATTGGAGAAGCAGGAACCACATCTTTAGCAATCTTTTTATGACAGAAATTTTCAGGTCCTTTAACCTTTAGTAGTTCAGAGACTGACGAAAATCCACTTTCCTTTGCTGCGTGTATGAGAATACCAGTAGGCTGCTGACCTCTTTTCTTCCTGAATCAAATAGTACTATCAAGTTCACCCACAAAAGCTGAAGAGTTGAATTTAAAAGGAAAAAACTTACCTACAAAAGCTGCAATTGCAAATGCCCCTACACCTGGGACATTCCCAAGCATCCAATAACGATACTTCTTCAGCTTTTTCTCCATACCTAATACAATTATCAAGCAGAATTCATGGGGGAAATCTTATACACAGACATTCAAACGAAATAGGTTCCTAGGAGTGCATTACATCCAAATGAATCAACAAAATCTAACCTGTTCATTAGGCATTTGTGGCAATACTTAATAGAACAAGGTTTGTCTTTATTATGGTACTTGCATTGGGCTGCAAAATCTCTTGTTTTTTGCCGGCACTTCAAAGACGAACATGAGATTATTAACCCGATCAATTTGCACAATTTAAAAAAAATTATCAAAACTTAAACTTATTGCTGCTATATCAAGTAAAAAGCCAGTGCCGATATTTGAGCAACAGGATCGATACAAATTTAATTGAGTACAAAAAAGAAGATCCAGAAAACATTTCTGAATATCTTCATCAGCCTAACTAAAAGCATCAAATTCAGAAAATAGGAATATAAACAGAGGCACTGACTTGCTAGATTTTCAAAAATGAACAAATGATGCAAAAGGGCTAAAGAAAAGTAAGATTCGTTAAACAAAAGTGAACCCATAGCAACTGCCGCAAAAAAGGCTAAGATCAACGAAACAAACAGGAAAACCAAGAATTCGAAATTGAGAGAAAGATGTAGAATTACTTGGTGACAAGTCATTCCATGATCAGAATCATAAATCCTGCTACCAATCACACGAACACCAGGGCACTTTGACCGACTCTTCTTATCCTGTGGGGAAGCAGCTGGGCTTCTCAAATCAGAAGCTGAAGAAGTAACAGCCATAGTAACTACAGGAATTGCAAGTTTTCCCAGACTGAGTGAGCAACACCGAATATAGAGGTATTTGGACATGAAATGAACAGATGGTTAGAATTTCAGGCCTTTTCAAATTGATTTGAATTTCGGTTCCCTCTCTTGAAAAGTGGCGGGAGACATTTGATAAATTCAGTATAAAAAATTGGGGGCAGTTTGCGAATTTGGTGGAATTGGAATTTGGGATTTTTGGAGGCTAATTTAAGCGCCAGTACAATTTTAGGGTTTTTTTCATCTATTGAGATGCATAAACCTGATTTAAAAAACAAAGAGATTCTTTAAATTTATTTTATCGTAACGTAAGAAAGAGAGTGAAGTAACATTAAAAAAATTACTACATTTTTATAAAAAAAAAAAAAATTTTTGAAATTCATTATGTTGAATCTAAGTTAACAGTAGACCTGTTCACGTACCCGCCCGGCCCGGCCCGAGCCCGCTTCCATGGACCTGGCTTGGACACGCATTTTTTAAAAAAGCCCGGCCCGAGCCCGAGCCCGTCAAAGCCCAAAGATTTATGGGCCGGGCTTGGTTTTTATATAAATACCCGAGCCCGGCCCGATGAATAATTTTATGTATTTATTATATATTTATACATTAAATTTATTATTATTTTAAGATTTTATATTTTATCCTATTAAATTTTTATACTTGGTTACAATAAATGTTACTAAATATTAAAGATTTTAAGTAAACAATGCAATTATATTTAAAATTTAAATTTTTATATTTTTTCTATTAATTTAATAAAAAAATTAATAACAAATAAAATATTCATGGGCTTGGGCCGGGCTTGGGAATGACCTTGTTAGCCCGGTCCGAGCCCGGCCTGAGCCCGAAGTTCTAAAGTACGGGCTTGGGCCGGGCTTGGGTTAACGTTTTTTGTAAAAAGCCCGCCAAGCCCGGCCGGAACCCGGCCCGGCCCGCCCGACGAACATGTCTAGTTTTAGCATCTTAGGTTACCTAAAAATGCATTGAGAGAAATTAATCAAAGTGTGCTTTCTATGTCCTTTATACTTTTTACTATGCTTAAGAAAAGGTAATATTCGAATATACATATAGCACTTATATGAAGATGCGATTTGGTTGACTCTCCATTAAGAACAAAGCTATGCAACTGAGCTATATAAATTGCACATTACTAATTTGTGGGAAATTTCGAACTTCTTCTTGAAATCTTTTGCAACGTGGAATGTGATACTCACTACAATAGTCTTTCGCCAAATAAGGTACGAACTTGTTTACTAAATTTATACACTTCTGTAGAATTTACCTAGAGGAGAAGGCAAAAGTTAAGTGTGGGGGTATGATAAGTGTATAATTACACTTATTATCATATAAATTTTATACAATAAACACTGTAGTTTTAGTCATTTTTATACTTAATATAAAAGATTTCACATGGTATGTAGTTGTTTTTTATGCAAATGCAGATACTAGGTAAATCTTGGGAGTAAAATGAACTAAAGTGAAATTCTATGAAAAAAGAGTGAAAAAGGTGCAAAAAGATGCGTGGAACTTGAAGATTTGGTTTAGGATCGAAGCTATTGAAGATCGATGAAGTTATAAGAAGAATTCTGAGTAAAACTCAATTCACGGTCACGATTTGTTTACTTTAGAAATAGAAGATTGCCAATCAAATATTCACGATCGCGATATATATAGCGGTCGAAACATGGATGGTTTTCTGGTATTATCTTTTTAACTAAGAACCGCCAGATAAGCATGATCAACCGCCATCAACTACCAATGAACAGACACCTATCAAGAGTCAACCAATCATGAAAAGGTGCTTATCCATTGTGGATTATATCAAAGCTTCTCAACCAATCACAATGAAGAGATGCAATCTTTC